>ML825312.1:0-19664 GCA_009831015.1 Picea engelmannii | reverse complement strand
CTATGTATGTGATCAAGGAATCATACAATAAAACACAACAAGATTTATAGGAAAGAATCATATTACTGTATCATATTAAATGTGAAAGAGAGATTACAACCATGGCCTTGATGTTGTAAGGTCCCTTCCAACTGTCCTTCGTTTCCCACACACTTTCACTCCAAGAATTCTGAGAGCACAGATCTGATAGTATTCACAATCTATCTTGACAAAGACAAAACTCCAAACCACTCTAACCAAGCTAAAATCTCCAAGCTAACCCAAGCTAACTTTCTCCATGAGAACTCCTCTCCTTTTATAAGTTGAAGAGGATAAGGTGAGGAGGTTAGGATAATCCCACTAAATCATGAAAGCGAGTAAGATCCAAACCATTCAGATGCCACCTCACCATAGAAGTTTCTCCTTCTAGAAGATTCGAGAAAACACTTGTTTTTCCCACGTGTAGGCATTCTCGCACCCTGCCTATAGAGCAACCTACGAACATATCGCACCCTAGCTATGGTGCAACCTGCAAGAATCATGCATTCTCGCACCCTGCCTATATAGCAACCTGCGAACTTCCATTTTTATAGGGTTTTTACAAAGGAGAATGCAACCTCTTTTCTCAGGAAAAGTTCTTCTGCCTTCCTTCTTTAGGAACTCAGGCCACTGACCCCTCTGAAGGGAACATATAGGTTTACATCATTAACAGTCATAGGGATGACGAAAATAATGTGTAACACCCCCTTTCACACTTTGCCTCATGAGAACCTAGTTCCATCCCTTGGATCGAAGGGATCTAAATTTCAAATTATTGTTCATCTAGGAAAAACCTGAGAATGAAAGAATCCAAAATTTCTATAATCACTTTAAGAATATATATTTTTCTTTTCAAATATAATGTTTCAATTCAAGTTATGGATTTCAATCTCTAACATCAGCTTGAAGCCACAAATTGACTCCTAGCCACTCCTAATCAACCTCCACACATGGAAAATTGATTCTGATGATAGATCCTAGTTATTTCCCCCGAATAAGAGATCATAAATAGAAATCATCGCACAATTTGGGAAGCTCGAAACACATGCATGGCCCAACCCGAGAATTAATCGATCAAAATTTTCTAATATCATTATTTATCATATTGCAAATTTAATATTTATAGACTTCCTTTTTTCCTTTAAAATATAATGCGTATGCACACACAATACCTGCTAAACACTGATGCATATGCTTTATACATCATGATCAACCCCAATCACCCTTTATCAAATTCATCTAACCGTAAATCTAAACAGTCCTCAACAAATTCAACTACTTGTATACCTAATCTATAACCCCGTCCCCTTTAAATATCAAACTTCACATCAACGAAGTATTTTTTCCAAGAACCCATCCATGTTACCTGTCAAATTTCACATCAACATTTTTTTTCCCTAAAAATTGAAACGCCCATTGTAAACGCATTCTCCTATACAATAGATACAACGATCGACAATCTCCTTTATCGATGGGGATTCAAATATAGGGCAGAAACCCACTACCACTAACCCCATAATCATTTTTTTATACCATATAATTGATGATGATGATGATTAATGTTCACTTAGATTAATTGGTCTACGAGTACTCTAAACGTTCTACATTTTGTCCCTTTTTTGGGGATGTTTTCTATTTAATTTTGCTCAAAATCCGGTAAGAAAATGTTGGATCTGCAGATTTGAGTGGGAAGTATGTGCAATCCAAGTGCCCTTGGGTTTTTTGAACACGTTGAATCCATTTATGCATCCACAAATTCAATTTAAACAACAAAAGATTGTGATTTCATCCAAAGTTATGTCACTGGATTCCAACAGAAAAAATCCAAAACGTAGAACGGTTAGACAATGCCATTGGTCTATACCTTAAGAAGGTAAGAGATTACAAGGTAAGATATTACTTCGATTTCTTTAAAATTGTATTTCTATGGTAAAAAAACATTGAGAGAAACGTTCCAAGATCACCATAGTTTTAATGACTAATAAAGACCAAGCATGTATGTTTCGTGTGATTATGTCATTCAAAAAATAATTCAATAATATTAAATGGTTGACGAGAAGAAATAATTTTAGGTGCAACTTTCAAAGAAGAATTTTGGTTGAATTGATACAGGTGAATTTATATGTACCATAGAGTCAGTAAATGATTGGCAATGTGTCCTTTCCATTCTATTCGTTAGATGGTCAATACAAAGATAAAAGAAGATGATGCACACCCAATCATTTATTCACTCACTTTATATAGAATCAATAACTATTTGTGTGGTGTATAATTTACTCCATAACAAAGAATCCTATTTTCTTTTCACCATGATCTTCTTGTTTTGTTATTCCTATATTAATTTCTTATTTGTGCTCAGTGGTTTTATTTTATATATTAAAAAAATATGGCTTTGCTAATTTATAATAATATTTCAATGTATAGTATAGATTTATTTCCTTTTTATGTGGTTTTATTTTATAGGTTAAAAAATGGTTTTGTTAATTTATAGTGATATTTTAATCTATTTGTATAGAGTTATCTTAATTTAACATCTAAATATAAAAAGATGGAAAATATTTTCTACACCACGATCTTATTTTATTGTTTTGTTATTTCTATGTTGTTCTTTTATTTGTTTTTACATGTTAAAAACTAGCATACCCCCAAAGCGGGGGAAGGAAACATCGAACAAAATACAGGGTATGTATGTTGGAAAAGAACATTTTTTTTCTTTTTCTTAAACTACAGTGTGTTGTATACTGTTATTACTCAGCTTCTTTATTTTCCAGAAGGAAACGTCGAACGAAATACAGGGTATGTATGTTGGAAAATAACGCGTTTTCATGTATGTTGGAAAAGAACATGTTTTTTCTTAAACTACAATGTGTTGTATACTGTTATTACTTAGCTTATTTATTTTCCCTTTTTAAAGTTTAAAGGTGTGTTTTTAAGCCATTTTGATGATGAAAGAAGGTGAAACGATTTTTCCCAAAAAATAATCTTGTTTGACATGGTTCAATGATGAAGCCTTGCTCTCTCTTGTGATTAAACATCCAAGGAAACCCTACTTCAACATGCCTACAAGAGCACTCTCCAAAAACATATCAACCTGAAATCCATTTGTAATCAAATCTCTATATATAGCTATACTCTGCTCAGATCTAGGTTAGCAGTGGCAAACATTTTCAAGCTTCGCCTTGATCTCAATTGCATTTGTTTTACATTTCTTTCACGTAAAAAGAGGGCTCAATAGAGAGGCAGACTTGTGGGAAAAAAAGGCCAAATCTCTTCATTTGAATGGGATTATTCAACCCCTCCAAGTTCCTTAGTGTGATGAACAAGGGCCCATCCTTTATAGGGGTTTTGAGATAATGGGAATCCCTATCTTGATATTTTCAAATGTTTAAGACACATGTAGGAAAGATATTTATGAAACCAACATGTAGGGGAAGTCATCATCATTTAAACTAATTAATCCATCGTGAAAACAAAACTCTTAAATGTGGTAAAATAAAATTACAAAACAAAACTCTTAAAGGTAGTAAAAGAAAATTACAATTTACCAAGTCATAAGATTTTTCCATATCCAATTTTATCAACATAGAAACTCTTATTTAGTTTCGACACATGTATAGTTTCTTATGCCACTACCACACTATCCACTATTGAGCTATTTGCACACCTTGGATAAAACAACCTTGTTCTCTGAAATCAAAGTAGGAAGGACTCATCGACTTTAGCTCGTTCACTACAACCTTTCTTATCAATGTATAACTGTTCTTACACAAGGCAATGTTCTCAGACAACCAAAGTTGATATGGTTCCTAACTTTTTGGAATTAAATCCAACTTACTATTTACTATTTGGGGTTATTCGGGCATACACTACTAATTTAAATTTCCCTTTCTGGTTCTATTTTCCTTTTAAAAAATAATTTATCTCCTCTAAAGAAACGTTCCTCAAGTTTAGTAACATGTTTACTATTTGGGGTTCTTCGGGCATACACTACGAATCTAAATTTCCCTTTCTAGTTCTATGTTCTATTTAAAAAAAACATTTATCTCCTCTAAAGAAACGTTCCTAAAGTTCAGTAACATGTGTGTACAATCTTATGGAAGGTTATCCTTGTTTCTGCAGAAAGAAAATCATGATCAGAAGGGCAAAGAGGGAAGATAACTAAGAAACTTACTACTTTATTACTCCCAAATAATTTTGACAAATTTAGGTATTATGTATGTTTTTTAATATTATTTCCCCTCATTTAGCTAGAATTGGGTTGTTACTAAACATATAACAGACTGTTTATAAGTCCACAAGTATGTTTCTTTGATATTCTTGCCCCTTTAGGTATTATTTATGTTTTTTAATATTCTTTCTCCTCATTTATCTAGAACTGGGTTGTTACTAAACACAACAGACTATTTATAAGTCCACAAGTATGTTTCTTTGTTATTCTTGCCCCTCATTTACCAACACTCTTGTTTTCATTGAGCGCAATGGTATGCTTATGAGTCTACTAGTATGTTTCTGGCCTTGAATGTCATCATTATCTGATCATTAAACAACCATGGTGAAGTAGTGAGAGTACATGAGCCACGTCAATTTCTCTTCTAAAATGGAAATCTCATTCGAACATTGTTTGGACTTGAAAAAATAAGATACCATTTCCATTTTTGGTTCAATTACCATTTACCTCACATTCTTGCTACCGACCACTGGAAAGGTTGATTGATTCCTTTAGATCGTAGTGTTGAGCATTTCACAATCTCGGTCAGTGATAAACAAAATATAAATTGGTAGTGATTCTTATAAGTTTCCAATATTAAAATGCTCAAGCATGATGGAAGTTCAATGGTAATACAATCCAAACCATTGAGACATGTGACATCCTTCAACACATTGTCTCTCATCCCTTTTATGCATTGTGTCAAGTGCCTCGGTTGGGAAGAGCACAAGTATTGTATGACATACACATAGTTCCAAACATGTGTTATTTCTAACACATAAACACCTATATTATATTAATGAATACAATTTATAAATTTTTTGTTTGTTTTATAATCTCATTTGACTCTAATAAAAATTCTGTTGGAAGAAACTACGAGGTGGTTTATCAATCTCAATGCTAACTAAATTTAGCCAATAAAAAAATTAATGTGATCAATTTATTTTTCAAATTGCAATTTAACAATTCAAAAGCCATCAATCATCGTCCCCTGGTAACGAAACCCACCCGATGCTAGTTTTCAAAGTGCAATTTAACAATTCAAAAACCATCAATCATCCTTCGGTAACGAAACCCACTCATAATTGAAGGAGATTCAAAAGTCGTATTCAATTGGGTGTAGCTTGGGTGGTTGAGAGGAATGATTGTTATCCTACCCACCATGGTTTAATTGCCTTAAATAAAGGATATGTTGTGCTCATAATGAGTATATTGTTTATATTTGTATCAACCGTAATTAAACAAAAAAAAAGTTGGCAATCATATCAATTTTTTAAAGTTTATTTATTTTTTATTATTTTTTATATCCAATAATTTCATGTAAAACCAAATGAAATTAATTATTCATAGATTTACACGGATCACAAAATGAAAATTTATATTTCAATTTTTAAAATATTAAATTTAATACTTAAATTGATAAAACTTTATAAATGTTTTTGAAGTTATGTGAAACTAATTAGAATTTGACTGGAAAATGATTACAATACACTTGCCTTGGGCAGGTATAATTCCACTTTGCAGAACCGTTCTTCCACTTTGCAGTTTGCACACATAGTATAGCCTTTCTCCCGTGTTTGTTTCGAGAATTGATGATATGGATAGTTAGAAATTTAGAGGATGAGAAATTTATTTCTAAGAGGTGTAATTTATAACTATGCTTATGTTTTGTTGGATCATCAAAAATTCAGTGAGATTTATTTTTAATTATAGTTATGTTTTTTTAGTGGTGCATTGTTAATTGTTCTTATCATTGTTCTAGATAAGAGTATAAAGGTTTTGGTTGGTATTGGGAAATGAAGGTATTTCCATTGTATGGAGCGGTAATTTTTTTATCCCTTTTAGATTGTCCTCTGTAACAATGGGTTACTTTTTAAATATTAACAACGTTGAGATATAGAAATGAGAGTATATTTACATATGTAGGAGAGTATTTCTAAGTTTTTATAGATAATTATGAAATTTCTATCCCTTTTAGATTGTCCTCTGTAACAATGGGTTAATTTTTAAATATTAACAACGTTGAGATATAGAAATGAGAGTATATTCATATATGTAGGAGAGTATTTCTATGTTTTTATAGATAATTATGAATTTTTTTAAGTATTAACAACGTTGAGATATAGAAATGAGAGTATATTCAGATATGTAGGAGAGCATTTCTATGTTTTTATAGATAATTATAAAATTAATTGCTATTTCTTATATACAAATATGACGAGATTGATAAAAAAAAAGTTACAATTTCGAAACTATATATCTATTTGGCAGCTTAAAGCCAATATCTTTAGCAAACAAGGTATAATCTGCTAAAAATTCAGTCCCGAATAATTTTTTTATTAGATTGCGAAGCCACGCGTCCTTCAACAGGATAGCATGTGAGAATAGGTGTTGCTCGCTCAGTATTAGTCAGCTACCACCAACCCCACGCCTTCAACTATTTGAATTTCTAAACCTAGATGCCTCAAAGCTCTAGAGTCAAACGAATGGATGGCTATCGGGCCCGAGACACTGCTCCATTTGTTGGCATGACATTTTGAGGCATTCTTGATTATATTTGGTATCTTTTACCATTGTTTCTTTTCCTTCAGTCGGTGCCTCCTCGTTTCGGTGAGGATTATGTAGCAAGGGAAATCCCAATTCCATCAGTTGCTTAGGTCTCTATGATATGATTGTTCTCCTCGCCAATTCTTGAATATTTGTCAGCAATGGCTTCAACTTCCTGGATGACATGGTGAGTTTTTCTCAATTATTTATGTTTACAAAGGTTATCGATTCAAGTTTCATATTTACGAGCTTTGGAATCAAACATAATAGTCGGTTCTCAATTTCTAGTGGATTTTAATTGTTTTCAAGAATTTCTACCTGTTTGAGTTGTTAGACACGTATTTTTTAAGAATTTGGGCTTCTATGAGACTAATAGAGGAAAATCCACAAGGAATTTTGCTAGCTTTCTAGAGATTGATTTTTTAAGCCATGGCTTTGCCAAAAAAAGTTTTTTAAAGCAGCCAAATGATTATTTCTAGAAGTTGAAGTCATTTCGTAGCCAATTATAGAGTAATTGCTTGAAATTGAGTCATGAATTGTAAAGTGTGTTGGTCGACTTGGAGCCATAATGAGAAAATTTGGGTATCTTTGGTTAAAATTTTAATAAACTAAGCAATGACCAACACATAAACTTGCACTGTAGAGTTTTCATGTTTTTAGCTGTTTTGATTTGTGAAATTTTCCAAAATAAAAGATCCGGTTACAAAATATCCAGGTTTCATGTTTTTAGCTGTTTAGAATTGCAAAATTTTCAAAATAAGCTATCTGGTTAAAAAATTCCCAAGATAAATAAACACATTGAATGAAAAAATTACATAAACACATTGAATGAAAAAATTACAGTGGGTTTTCAAGGTAATGCCGGGCACCTGGAGCAGATTGGCGACGACCTCAATGGTGGCAGTGCGGTTAACTTTGACTTCATAGCAGCGAATGGTTAAGTTCTCCTTATACGAGAATCTGTCAGGGGCGAGGCTGCTAGGCCTCAACCGATCCACTAATGTCAGTTGTTGTGCTTCCTCCTCGCAAATTCTCGTCTTTGAGGAGGCAGAGGCAGTGATGTCGACCTTGAAGGATCTCAAGGCCCTGTTTGAAGGAGCATGGACTTTATTTATCCATGGTGATGATGAAGTAAAGGGATATTTAATGGTGATCGTGTTCACATGACACTTCCATGGGCGACAATGAAAATTCCCCATGCTCATCATTTTGCCCCTCTTGCGCAACGAACGCTCTCTCACACGAAAAAATCCAATAGTAGCGGAGTAGCTTATGGGTGAAGGTAGGTATCGACATTGAGGCGGTGGATGACAATTACACGTGGCAGTTTAACAAAACATGTGCACCATTGCAAATTTCTATGGACAGATGACGAAAAGTTGAGAGAGAATTCCCCCTAAAAGAACGCCTTTGGCATAAATATGGTCATGGTTTTGCTAATTAATATATCTATAATTTAATTTATTAGTATGATTTATCTAGTTTTCTTTTATATGTTAAAAAATATGGTTGTGTTAATTTATAGAGATATTTTAATTTATTTGTATAAATTTATCTTAAATTAATATTTATATAAAAATATGGAAAATAAATAAAAGAAAAAAAAATATTGTTGTTAACGTTAATGGACTTGAGTAGGCCTATGGTTAAGAACATGTGTTTCCTCCCAAGAGGTCACAAATTCAAATCCAGAGGCGGGTAGGGTATGCATACCTCTGTAGACTAGGTCTGTTGTCCCACAAATAAGGGGGTCTCATACACAAATTTGGTGTTGTGACCTTAAAATTAGATTATTATTATTATTATGGATTTATATAAGTTTATTTTATTTTCATTATGGTTGATGACTTTTTTAATTTTTAATTTTTATGGATTGCAATTTTTTTCAATTTAATATAACAAATGTAACATATCTTCTGGGTTAAATGCACATAATTATTCTCAGTAGAATCAAATTAATGGATCTGTTAATCTCAATCAACTTAATGGACCTGTCAATGCCACTCAATCAACCAATAAATGAGCATGCACATTTTACTAATAAAATCCACACCAAAATAACTTATCTCAAGTGTCTCTCGGTTGGAATGCACCTAGTTATTTTCGGTGCAATCAACTTAATGGATTTGTCAATGCCAGTCAATCAACCAATAAATGAGCACATGCATGTTATACTAATAAAATCCACATCAAAATGAATTATCTCTCTGTCTCTCTCTGATCATGAGAGGTCAGTCAAGTGAATGAATGGGGCACAATGATTCGATTTTTTTTAAGAAGTGGTTCATTCACTATTATAATCTGTAAATGGTAGGATTACGTCTCATCCTTTTTTGTTATAAAACTTGTAGAAGTAATATAATTACATAACCCAAAACTAAAGTAAACAATCATGAACATAATAATAATGCAAAGATTACCCTGAAAACCCGATCTTGGGAAAACTTGAAAATCATGGCTCTTGTTTGGATTAAATTAATCTTTAGGATATATTCATATTACAATGGAATTGAGGAAAAAATACTAGATTTACTAATGACTCTGATGGCCTTCTCAACAACTCAACAACTCATAGGATGTGGTGTTCTTTATTAGCCAAATAGAATATTCATAGAAGAAATAACAAAATATAATGAGATCTAGAGATGAAATGAAAAATTATAACAACAATAGGAAATTCTAGAAGAACCCGAATACCACAAATAACCATACCTTTATTGAGAAATAAATGTTCACTTGCCTGAAACATCCAGATGAGTAGATTTCCAATTATGCATAACAATACATCTCATTACATTGATTCTACTTCTTTATACAATTTCCGTCTAACCTCATAAGAACTTTCTAGTAGGAAGAACCTTCTAGTAGCCCTTCTTACAATTATTGATTTCATGGTGTATCTACTACATGCTCCTTATTTTATAAATCAACATTGTCCTAAAGATTGGAGATGAAGGAATTGTTGAAGGATATCCATTGGTTTCCATGTGGCATCCCTAGGCTATGTATCATTCCACTGTATCAGGACCTCTTGGATAATGTGTTGGTGGAGAAGGCACTCTCTTTGGTCAAGGGAAACCTCGAGCTACAACCAAATGGAACCTTCTTTGTCTAGTTTGGGAAGGCTAGTTTGAATATGGGAATTAGAACTGACTACTTTGTTTAAGCAAGAGACATGAAAGATTATATGATTTTTAGAGTGGTTAGGAAGCTCCAATTTGCAAGTCGTTGCTCCACTACATTTTAGGACCTTAAGGGCCATCAAATTTGGGAGAAATCTTCTGATGGTGGTTGTCTTTAAGTGATTTCTACTTACAAGGCTACAAACAAAGGAAAACTTGATCCCATTATTCAAAATGGTGTTTAACAAGATGTTTCTTCATCCTATTTTGATCCATTACTAGATTATCCTTGAGAGTAAACAGAATATTGACTTAAGATGTGAGGGTTTTTTCTACCTCCTGCACCTTAGAGACTTTCGATAAGTAGGATAGTACTGGTGGGGGATTTTGGCCATAAACAACGTCAAAGGGAGTCATTCGAGTGGCACCATGATAAGTGATGGGCCAAATAATTGCAACAAGGATGTTGAACTCCTCAGTGGTAAATTTATATTTTCAACCCAAGGACATACTTCTTTGATGAGGTATTGTGTGCTATGTGTGAAAATAAAATAAATACGCATATATACTTTAGAAGGAGACATGTTAAATTTATGAACTTAATGTTGGAAATATTTTTTTCATTGATGTCAAAGATGGGGGGATACTATAAATGTCCATAATAAATATTGCAAGATGGATATTGTTGGAAATATTGTTTTTGAATTTTTGATGCTCAGTTTGGATCCCCTATCTTTGAAGGAATTTTTAATCTAAATACCTAGCTCCAATGGGAGCATAGTTTATACAGATGGAAATTTTATTCTGAGACCTTTCCAACGATATATGGAAATCCCTCTAGCTCCTTATGAATGAATAGATATACATTTTTTTGTCAGACAACCCAGCTAAAAAGTTCAGGTCGGTCCAGTGAGTATTTACAGGCTATCCCTAAAAGTGAGCACACAACCACTATAAATACATGATAGGTATTCACATTTGAAGATAATCCAAGCAAGAAGATAAATTCCGAGGTGTGCATAAGAGATCTGAGGTGCACAAGAGAAGTTGGATAATATTCTTGGAGTCTAAAGGTGTGCAATACAAGTTTCTTGGAGTTATAAGGGTGCGCTATGAAGGGATATTATCTATGGTGCTGCAAAGTATGTTGTTTTGAGGTTGTGATGCTACAATATGGGATTATATTATGGGAATTATGTGACAAGGTTCGCTAGGGTATGAAGGCTAAATCTGACTAGGGTTTGAATATATGTCTGGGGTATGAAGCAAAGACAGGTGTTGGATCATGAAATTTAAGGGCATGATGATGTTATTAAATACATTAAGTATGAAACATGCAGGTGAAGTCAAAAGTACTTTGTGTATGAAGATATTAGTTTTGTGCCTATAGAAGTCTTACTAAGTTGGTGCTCAGCTGAGGAGATTGGTGTCTCAAGTAGGTTGGTGCCTACACAATATCTTATTGAGTTGGTGATCAACTGAGGAAATTGGTTTCTCCAGCAGGTCGGTGCCTACAATATTTGTAACAGTAGGTTGGTTCCTATAGACATTTATAAAGATAATTTTTTGTGGTTTTCTCCCACAATGGTTTACACGTAAAACTTTGTGTATTGTGATTTGAGTTTACTTGAACTAACTATTTTAAAGTTAATGAATGATTGATGAATGCTCATTTAAAGTAAAAAGTATCTTATATGGATTCACCCCCCTTGTCAGTATAAGCATAAGTTCAAAAATTGGTATTAGAGAAGGTTACTTCAAAAACAGTCTAACCATTGGAAGGTAGATCTTGGGAGCACAAAGGGCTAGTCAAGAAGGTTTATCCACAAACATGGCTCCATTATTTGATGGAACAAACTATGCATTATGGAGTATAAGGATGTAGACCTATCTAATGGATCTTGGGTTTTATATTTGGAAATCAGTCATGACTGGGTATACAACCCCAAAACATCCACCAACAAATAATTTTGAGAAGAAGTGATCCGAAAATGATCTTTTAAAGACTTTGGTTAAGTTTATGCATGAGTTGATTTACCATTTAGAAATTGAAGACAAGAAGATGATTTAATGAAATAATGTTGCAACCATCATAAAGAATTTAGAACATAAAGTAAACATTAAGAACAACAAACCATAACGACAAGATTGTTAACGGAGTTCGACGAAATTGCCTACATCTCTAAGCCTTTTTCTCAGTGGGGGAGGTTTTCTTGTTAATATTCAATGCTTAAAAAGTACATTATAAGTACATAAATTGGATTACAAATTGGTTTGGATGTGTTCTTCTCGACCTCAAGAATCCAACACAACCGACGACACTAAAAAAGGTTGAGCGTAGCTCCCGAAAATGGCCTCCAAAGGTCGCTTCCTTAATGGCTTCCCTGCATAAAAATGGCTTAAGCTTCACAAAATATTCAAATTTCTATTGTTCTAAACCTCTTCTTGGCTATCAAAAACACCTGGTTTATATATAATTTTGATTGGGGAGCCTATCCCAACTTCCTCCGAAGATATGGCCTCAAATTGGGCTCCAGATCCTCCAATAATGGGAAAAATCCTATCAAAATCAGCATAAAATCCTTTTCCAAAGTAAAAAATCCACTTTGGAAAAAATATGTGCACACACCCCCTGGTCCTTAGGATCTTGGTCGTGTGGGTCTCCATGTGGCTAGGTATTAGGTGCTTCTCCCTAGTCTTCCGCCTAGTCCTCTACCCATGGTCATGTGTGAGTGCCATGTGGCCTCACGCTGAAGTGGTAGCCCTAGTTCTTAGCCGATGGTCCCATACTATCCCACCCTGGTCGTCGGGTAGGCCCTGTCGACCGAGAACTCCCCAAAACCCCATGATATGCAACCTCAAATATTACCTCTGCCACTTGTATAAACAAGCAATACATCATCCCGATCGGTCAACGCATTGTGGTTAGTCCATTGGCTAGTTCGAAGGTCGGGGGTTCGAGCCCGATGGAGTGAAATAAATTTTTGAACTGGCCCTCATTAGCCTCATCTGGGGTGCCACATGGAACCCTGTTATTGGACCATGTGTCACCCTATGATTTACCACTGTGCACACAATCAACACAAAGCCAACAACACAATCACCCTGCCAACTCGTCTACATAGTTAGTGCTATACACCATGCATCATACCTAGATCTTGCCACGTTAGTGCCACCTGTCATCTGTACCCTGCCACATGTCATGAACTGAGCCTGCCATGTCACTGTACAAAATGCCATGTCAGTGTCTGTACAACCCAGTCATCCGCCACATCAATGCCCCAAAACACCAAAAATTCCTGACACATGTCACCTCCTGGTGCTGCCATGTCAGCATGCTAACATCATCATGATGTCATGATGACATCATCTGCCCTGTCGTGCTGACGTCATCAGTACGACCTTTGAATTTTGACTTTGAATTTTTTTTCCTATTTGGGAAAAATTTCAGATCATGATAACTTTGCCATACAGTGTCCATTTTCAAGAAAAAAACATACTTCCATAATCGACATGATGAGCCCTACACGATGGTGCTGGTATCGTATGATTTCAAGAACTTTGAAATTTTTTCCTTCCTCGATCCATTTTGGATCAAGAAGGCTATTGAACATAATGCAAACTCCATGAATGCTATCTTCTATGGTCTATCCGAATCACAATCTTTCAAGGTGATTCATTGTGAATTGACAAAAGATGTTTGGGATAAACTTGAATTTTTTTATGAAGGTGATGCCAAGGTGAAGAAGGAAAATCTCCAAACTCATAGAAGACAGTTCGAGAGTTTGAAAATGAAAGGCAAAGAAAATGTCGCATCCTATTTCCTTTAAGTGGATGAAATGTCAACACCATAAGAGGAATTGGTGAGAAGATTGAAGAACCAATGATTGTGGAAAAGGTGCTAAGGTCTATCCCCTTAAGATTTGATGCCAAGGTCTCTGCCATTGAAGAAATGAAGGATATGCAGAAACTGACTATGGATAAGTTGCATGGGATTCTCACTTCATATGAGATGAGGAAATACAAATAAAAGCCAACAAAGAAGGAAGCAACTTTCAAAGCACCAATGAAGAATAAAGGACAAAAATTTTGTGATCGTTCCATCCATGAATAAAAAATAGAAGAAGCACAAATTGTGAGAAAGCTAAAAATAGGATCTGGTAAATACAAAGGTAAGCTACCCTTCAAATGTTTTAATTGTGGTAGAGTAGGAAAAATTTCAGCTAAATGTCCATATGCAAAAAGGGAAGACAATTATGATGAGGACAATAATGATAAAGAAGAGCATAAAAATAGTAGTAAGCCTTATAGACACAAAAGAGGAAAATATACTATGAAGAAGAGTTTTTACTCTAGAGAGAATAATAACTCGTCTGAAGAAAGTGATGGGTATGTTTTTGAAGTTGAAAAAGAAGAATTCCTCTTCATATCCATGGATACAAAGTCTAATAATAAATAAAATGAAGACAATTAGAAAGAAAAATCAGATTAAAAAACATAAGACATTTATGGGGAAGTGTATCTTGAAGCAGAACTCATTAGTGCCTTAGAAGAAATAAATAGAGTCAGGTGAAAGAATAAAAAGAAGAAAGAGAAATTGTTGTAATATGAAAAGAAGGATCACGATATTGATGAAATATAAAAAATAGTTATCATCCTGAAGACTCAATTAGAAGAGGCAAAAATGATAAAAGAAGTGGTGAGAATCCAACTGAAAGAAAATGAAGAAAATTACGAGAAGCTAGAAGCTGAAATAGTTTCCTTAAGAAAGGAACTAGAGAAAACAATTGATCATATGAATAGAAGCTTGAAGTTTGGAAAGAGTACTAAAATATTAGATAATATTCGTAGTTTCCAAAGGTCATTGTTCATCAATATAGGTCTTGGCTACGACGAAAAACAAAATACCCCCAAGGGAGTTTCAATCACTAAGGTCACAAATCCATCCACAAAGGAAAAAGAAGAAAATCCTAAAATCTATGCTAATATTCTCAAAGGCTCCATCAACCTTGAAAGCAACATCGAGAAAGGAAATGATGACCAGAAAAAATATGATTCTTCTCACAAGAATGAGTTCAGAAGAGTCGTTCCACTAAGAAGACCTTTCACAACCCGATACCAAAATATCTTTCTTGGCTATTGTTTTTCTTGCAATAATTTTGGTCATAAAGAAAAAGATTGTAGAGCTATGCAAGAAGTGATCATGCGAGAGATAGAAATAGAGATTCTTATAAAACCTCAAAGAATGATTATGTGAGAAACAAAACCAGAAGTTCTAATGGGTTTGTTGATATAAACTGCAATTCATTTTCTCCCCTACTTGATTACAATATTGAATATTATAAGTGAAATAACTATGGGCACATAACACATGACTGTAGAAGTAGCATAATAAAGCCTCTTAAACAAAACAAGGAGAATATATTCTTACCAAAAATAGAGAAGAATACAAAAAGGCGTGGAAAAGGAAGAAGGAAGAACTAAAGAAAGAATAATGTGGACTTGCAATGTATGCTCAAGACAAAGAAATCCAACGATACATTTATAGTGGATGTTCAAAAAAACAAGATAGGGGATCAAAATGAATTTCTCACCCTAAAGGAATAAAAAGGAGGGAACATTACCTTTGGGGATAATGCTTCTGCAAGGATAGTTAAAAAACGTATTGTTAGTCTTGATAATGAAAATAATAAAACACATAATGTTTTGTATGTTGAAGGGTTAAAACACAATACTCTAAGTGTCAGTCAAATGTGTGATCAAGGTTACAACCTCACATTTAATTATAAAGGATGTGATATAAGGAAAGTAGGTTCAAGAATATTAGTGGAAAATGCAAACAAAACCTCGAGCAATGTATACATTTTTTTTTTTTTTGTAAGATATCCATGCATCATTCTATTACTAAAAATATAAAAAATTACAAAAATGCGTTGGTGGTCTGCCATTGGGGAAACTAGACCAACAACATAGGAGCACTTTGTGTTGTCCTCTGGATCTTAAAAGCAAAAAAAACAGTAAATTACATTGTCTGAAAATAAAGTTAGTGCTATATATGCCTGATAGATAACTAGAGTTATCATGATAGCTAATGAGAGGTGGGGAATAAGCCTCCAAACCTCTGTAAGTGAAAATCCAAAAAAATAGTAAAAATAACATGAGAATTTAGTTGGGCGGACTAGTGAGATCCACCGGAGGAGGCGCTTGTTGTTGGGGGTGCTCCATGCTGAATTCGGTCATTCCTTTTTCTTTTCCTACAATCACATCGATCTTTTGGTCCATTTCCTGTAGTTTCCTTTGAACGTCAACCCACTGCAAAAGAATTTGTTAATGGGATTTGTTCCTTTCCACAAGGAATTTACCCATGAGATTCTTAAGAATCCAGTATATGTCCACCATTTTTAGCAGAGGGTCACCCTGTTACGATAAGAACCTAGATTAGGAACCCATGAACCTATGTTCTCATCGACCACCTAGTTGTCAATGAAGTGCCTTAGTACCTGGGCATCCACTTCATCCAGATATAATTTGGATTGAACCTCTCGTGGAGTGTGAGATTCATAATCTTCAACATCCCGAGTAACAACAACTTGGGTTTAATGGGTTAGGTAGTCGCCTTTGTGGATTCAAGCTTGTTAACACTGAGAACCATGAGGCATTTAAGGATAAAGAGAGAAATGTTCTAACACGAGATGGAGAATGGAAGCAACATGGAGGGCGACGAAAAATGTGGCAAATATCAAACCAGGGGCCAAGTGGGGATAAAACGAGAGGGAAGCAAGGGATGAACAACAATCAAGGTGATGAGGAGAGTGTTGATGTGAGGAATGAGTATATCATCACTCAAGAATTTTTGAAACTCATTAGGCTAGATGAGATAGATGGGAATGTTACCCTGGGCTTATAGCCTATTCAAAAATATCAACCAACCCTCAAGAAATAAGTCCTTGGAGTTTATATTGTTATCAAATTTGTATGCTTTACTTTAAAATAAAATTTAAAAATAGAAAAGTTCTTGTAAATGAAGTTTATATGGATCTATAGCGATCGTTTTATCAATTGTATAATAACTAATTCTTTGGATCCTATGTAATGATTACTATAATTTCCCCAATATTCCTTTAACTATATGGATAATGCACACAATCGATGGGTGGGAATTTCATTCTCATTATGCAATGTTTGATCGTTTAATTCTTTCTTCATTTGGATCATGATCGAATTGGTCTTCCTGAGTTTATTGAATCTAGTATGCTTTCAATATTCATATTACTAATTAACATATATTCCAAATATTCCCTATCTATTCCCATTTGAAAGAATAAATTGGAATCAAATGATAACATATTTATGATTGCAAGGAAATCCGTTTTATGGTATTGTGCATCGGAAAAAAATAATTCTTGGAATCATTTGCATAAGGAAATTATCTAATATGTAATTGACTATGCCTAGATCTTAGAGAAATGACAATTTTATTGATCAGACCTTCACAATTGTAGCAGATATATTATTGCAAATAATTCTGATGGCTCCAGAGGAGAGATAAGCATTTACCTATTACAGAGATGGTGTGATTTGATATTTTTTCCATTCTTCCTTTTTTTGGGAAAAAATCATACGAGAATCAAAATTGGGTGAATTCAAACTTACGCATAGTGAAGGTGAGTTATGGAGATAGAACAATTCCTTCTTTCGTGTATCCCTGGTCAATGCAACCTTAGATGCTCTCATTTACTAAGGATTTTAGTACCAAGTGAAAGGTTACACCTATGCAATATGCCTTGCTTTTATAGTTGAACCTATCTGATAGGTGTGCATGAGGGGAGAAATCACTACGTATGGAAATAGACAATATAAAATCTTCCTTATAGCCCATATGCATTACCCTTTTATGAAGAGTAGTGATAATGGTTGGGACGCCAAACATCCATCTTGTTTGTACTTCAGATACCCCTATCATGGAACCATCTACGATTGTTGAAGTGATTAATCCCTAGAGAATACAGGGCATTAAGAACAAATAAATTGTTATAGGTTCCATTCCTAGTACTAAGATCCTTGGTGTTGGAAAAATAATCTTTGCAACAAGGATGGCTGGAGATTCATTGGAAATACAGTAGCCTTTGTTAATTCATTATATTGGGTCATAATATTTTTTTTCTTTCAATTCCCCAGATTAATCCCTGTATTACCTACTGTAAAGAAAGGAGGAGCCGTATGAGGTGGGAATCTCATGTACGATTTTGAATCAGAGATCATTTCAATGGAATGAATGACCATAACAGATGTCAACTCAATTGGAAGAGGAATATGCAAAATATTTACAAAATTATTATGAAGCTATATGACTGGAACTGACCCTTATGGTCGAAATTATATACTATATAATATAGGTTTTGTGCACACAAGTAATGGGGAACATACGAAGGCTTTGGAATATTATTTTCAGGCATTAGAACAAAACCCATCCTTACCATAATCCCTTAATAATATGGCCTTGATGTATCATTACGTGGGGTTATCTATACCATAGAATAACTTAGTTAATAACTACTATGGGTAAGGACAAAAGAAAAGGATTTGTACACATGCATTGTCCCAAGTAACGGTTTTTATCAGTTGTAGGAAAAAAAACCCATCTCTAATAGGATCCCAAATATGAATAGATAGAGCCTAAGAATTCCATGGATAAAAAATTCAATTGATGATGAGAGCACCATAAAGATCAATTATTGAAAGAAGGTTCGAGATGATACGATCAAATCTTTCCATTGACATGAATCATGAATCAACTTATGTAATAGAGTTGATCTACTGATATATTGAGCAATGGTGTAGCATCATATCCTAAATATGTGAAGTACTCCAGACATAAAGTAATGTTCAAAAATTATATACGAATCTGAGATAGTTTCCTTACAAAAAGATTTTGATTTGGATGATTAATCTGAAGTATATATCTAAATACAAGAACACATACATATGAAAATTCAATACACAACAAGTCTCAAATTGAGAAGAAATAAAAAAAAAAAATGATTCTTTTATTGATATATTTTCTGAGTTATAACTAAATTTCTCTTTACAAACCCCTAAAAGGGTTTGGACCATAATTAGACTTGGAAGTATAGGATGTAATTTTGAATCATACAAATAAAATTGGCGTCTGAAATAAAAATACCAAGATTGAAATAAACTGGATCAATCCAAGCTACAAACGCATCGTAGTATTGACTCTGCAAAACATCCTTAATCAACACTGAAAATTAATTCAAAAATTCTAATAAAACTAAACAGACTATCAAGATAAATGAATGACCTTCTGAATCACGTCGAAAGTCCATGCTTCCCACTCCTTTCTTTTTACCACCTTTAGAGTAATCCTTCTATCAACAAGAGAACTTAGCTCTCAAGAAACTCATAAATGAATGAATGAATGAATAATGATTCTCACTTGAGGCGAGAGCAAACCTTATCATAAATATCTCTCTCTATTTTCTCATGTCCTTGTTTTTCCTTGATGTCTTCCTTTTATTCTTCAAAAAATAGTTCAAGTGGTTCAACTATGTTTTGTTACTAAAGTTAAATAAATTTAGTTAAGACACGACAACTTTATTTGTGATAAGGGTAAATAATTATAATAATAATATATAATAATTAATAGGTGGGGCCCCTATATGTCTTAATTTGTTTTATTTTCAACATTCCCTTGTTCCTCTACATTTTACTCAAGATATCATGCACACATCATTATAAAAATATATATA
>ML825311.1:114039-149030 GCA_009831015.1 Picea engelmannii | reverse complement strand
CAGTGACCATAGGTGTGCTCATAGGTGTAGAATCTTTCATTTGAAACCTTTTCAACATTTCTCTTAGATATTTCTCCTGAGAAAGAAATAATCCTTCATACCTCTGAGTAATTTGCAGACCAAGAAAAAATGATAGTTCCCATATCATAGACATTTCAAATTCAGACTGCATGGTAGAGGCAAACCATTGTACTGACGAAGCATTATTGCTTCTGAAGATGATGTCATCTACATAGACCTGCGCAATGAGAAAATCATTACCCTCTGTTTTGATATATAAATTGTTGTCAATTTTTCCTCTCTTGAACCCTTTGTCTTGAAGATACTTACCCATTCTGTAATACCAGGTACAAGGATCTTGTTTCAACCCATATAAGGATTTCTTCATCTTGCAGACAAATTCAGGGTTATCTAATAGTTTCAAACCCTCTAGTTGTTCCATATAGACTTCTTCTTTTAGATATCGATTTAGAAAAGATCACTTGACATCCATTTGATAGACTTTAAAATGTTTATGACAAGCATAGAAAAGAAACATTCTAATAGCTTCTAATCTTGCTACAGGCGCAAATGTTTCATCAAAGTCGAGTCCTTCTATTTGAGCATATCCTTTGCAGACCAATCTAGCCTTATTTCTTACAATATTTCCTTGCTCATTCATCTTATTTTTCTAGACCCATTTGGATCCTATTACATTTTTATTTGATGGCCTAGGAACGAGTTCCCAAGTGTCATTATTTTCAATATGGTCCAGTTCCTCATTCATTGATTTTAACAAATTTACATCTTCACTGGCTTCATTGAAGTTCTTGGGTTCCACCATGGATATGAAGGCTATATGTGATTTCTCGATATCTTTGATGATCCTCCTCCTGGTTTGTACAACTTTGTCTTTCTCACCAATTATTTGACTTTCAGGATGATTTTTTTGAGTAATTCTAGAGGAAGGATTTGATGTTGATTGTTGTTCTGACTCTTCTTGTCTGGGTGTCTCTTCTCCACCTGATTCATCATCTTCTTGTGACTCTGGGATTTGTTGTTCTTCATTTTCATTATTCTCATCATCTTTTTCATCTGGCTTAGTGCTTATTCTCTGTTGATCTTTTACAGGGGCTTCTTCATCAATTCGAACATCAATACAGTCTACTAATTTATGCATTCTTTTGTTAAAGCATTTGTATCCTTTACTATTCATTGCATATCCTAAGAAGATACCTTCATCAGCTCTATTATCGAATTTTCCCAAATGATCATCATTATTTTTTATGTAGCATTTACTTCCAAATACTTTGAAGTGTTTGATGGATGTAGGTCGACCAAACCACAACTCATGTGGATTTTTATCATTGTTTGGCCTTAGATGTGCTTTGTTCATAATATGAACAACTGTGTAAACAACCTCCACCCATACATTTTGTGAAATTTCCCTTTCATTCATCATAGCCCTTGCCATCTGTTGAAATGATCTATTTTGTCATTCTACAACTCCATTTTGTTGAGGAGTACCTGGAATAATATATTCTCTTTTAATTCCATGTCTATCATGGAATTATTTTAAATCTCTTGAAAGAAATTCTCCTCCTCTGTCTCAGTGAATTGTCTTTAACTTTCTTCCTGTCTGATTCTCGGCAAATGCCTTAAATGTTTTGAACTTCTCAAACGCGTCAAATTTTTCTCTCAGAAAGGAAACCCACGTACATCTGGAGAAGTCATCAATGACCAACATAAAGTAACGTTCTCCTCCAATTCCTTCTTTTCATGATGGTCCACACAGATCCATATGAAAAAGTTGAAGCAGTTTCTCTGAATATTTGAAACTCTTCGATTTGAGTTGAGCACGAGTCATCTTCCCCATTTGGAAGGACTCACATACAGAGTTATTAGGCTTAGATATTTTTGGAAGGTATTTCACAGCACCTTCATTATTTATTTTGACATTATGATCAAAATTCAGGTGTCCAGGCCTTCTGTTCCATAGCCAACTTTCATCATTTTTTCTTAAATGACATTTCTCCTTATCTTCCTTCAGAACATATACATTGTTTTTGGTTCTAACCCCTTTTGCAAGAAACTCTCCCATGTTTACTGTCTTTATGTTACAATTCTTGGAAATGAAAGTGACTTCACATCCTCTTTCACATGTCTAATTGACACTAAGAATATTATGCTTTAAACCATCAACAAATAATACATCTTGAGCTTTTCTTATTCCATTACTTAAGCTTACTAGACCTTTACCTCTAATCTTTCCTGGGGCATCATTTCCAAAGGTCACACTTCCTGATTTATTTTCCTTGAGTGATAGGAACTTACTTTTGTCACGTGTCATATGACTAGAGAATATGTTGTCAATATACCATGAGTCCTTTTGTCTTTGAGTTGACAACACCAATCCACAATTGTTATTTTCATTCTTCTTCCAAACCTTCACATTTTCAGTGCTGTGATTTGAATCTGGCCTATAGTTCTTTAAGAAATAGTATGCAGATTTATATCCATAATTATGGTGGCCTATAGTTCTTTAAGAAACAGTATGCAGCTTTATATCCATAATTATGGCAGATGTAACATTTTGGTTCATTGAACAAAGGATCATAACGATTGTTATGCTTAGTCTGCATCTTTTTCCAAGACATCTCATGATTTGCAGTTTGTGGTTGTTTGTAACTTGGTTCTCTCATTATTTGTTGAGACGGGTATTTATTCCTTGGTTGTCTTGATTTCTCATGTCTAAATCTTAGAGAACAATTTTCAGCTTTGTGGCCAAAGTTAGAGCAAAAAAAAACAATATCCATAGAAAAACTCTTTGTACTTGGAAAATGGTGGTGTTCTTTGAGCAAGTCGATTTCTTTCATGTTGATGATTTTCTTGAGAAGAGAGTGTGTTATCTCTTTGTTCTTTAGATTCAGTTTTGGTATCTTTTCCTTCACTCCTCCTTGGTGGTTGATTCTCTTCCTTTGTTTCTGCAGGTTTGTTGTTGTCATTAGTTGTAGATTTGACAAACTTGATGGATTATTTGTTGCTTGGCTGACCACTACTTGATCCCTCTTCATAACCCAAAAAAAAATTCAACTTTGAATTCCTTTGTTGATTCATAATGGAGGCTAATCCTTCTGAGGCTTTAATACTTGTCAGATTCTGATGATATAAGGCCTGAAATTTCTCTAGATCTTTTCTAACAGTCACTACTTCAGCTTCCAATTTTTCACCTTTTGTTTCGGATTCCTTCAATTGATGTTTGAGGATGTCTTAAATCTTCTTGCTTCTTCTCACTTAACCTTCGACATATTAATTTCTTCAGATGGTTCCTTGCATGTTTTCTCATACCTGAGTAGTAACTGAATTTGTTTTCTTTTCTTTTCTCTGAGTCTATCAATCTCTTCCATGGCACTGACAAGTTCTCCTTCAAGATCTACTTCTGATTCACAGTCTATGAACTCACTTCCTGTATATCCAGTGTTTAGATATTCTAAAGCTATTAGCATGATATCATTTATTTTATCTTCAATAGAAGATTCATTGCTTTCATCATCTAAGGGATCATCACCATTGTTTACACAAAGGATTTTCTTCTTAAAATTATTCTTTGTATGAACATTTTTTTCTTTTTGCTTCTCTTCATCGTCATATGACTGATCCTATCTTTTGTGAGGACACTTAGATGCAAAATGACCTATCTTACAACAGTTGAAACATTTTAAGAGCATTTTACCTTTGTATTTTCCTGATCCTTTCTTCAGTCTTCCCACAAAATTTGCTTCAATCTCATCTATATTGGAGTCTGTGTTTTTCTCTAATTTAAAATATTTCTCTCTTGTAGTGGATTTACCTTTGGTGATTCTCATTTCATAACTAGTTAGAGTTCCAAGAAGTTGATCTAGAGTCAACGTTTTGAGATCAGTTATTTCCTCTATAGCTGAGACCTTTGAGTTAAATCTATCAGGAAGAGATCTTAATATTTTATGGATTAGAAAATAATCAATTATCGTTTCACCCGGGCCTTTCATAGTGTTGACAAGTTATTATATACATAAGAATTACTTACTGATAGTTTCATCTTCATCCATATTTAACTGCTCAAACTTCAGTATGTGAGTCTGAAGTTTTGCATCTTTCACTTTTTCATCATCTTCATAACTACTTATCAACTTGTCCCACATAACTTTTGTTGAATCATAGTGCATGACTTTGACAAACTCTACTTCTGCAAGCCCACTCATAATAGAATTCATAGCTTGAGCGTTGAAGCTGAATTCTATCTTTTCATCCTCATTAAATAGTACAATTGGCTTTACATAACCAGTCTCTACCACGTCCCAGACATCTTAACCTAAAGACATTATGTAGGTTCTCATCCTAACTTTCAAGAAGGAAAAGTTTGATCCATTGAACTAGGGGGCCTTATTGGTTGAAGTTCCTTCATGACTTGTCATGTTTAAGCTTACTAATCTACCTTTAAATAACAGGAACTAGCTCTGATACCAATTGTTGGAAATATAAATGAGAGGGGGTGAATCGGTTATAATATAATCTTAAAACTTTTTGTTATTTTATGAATCTTTCTACATTATTATTTAATGTGTTACTAATAAATTAACATGCATAGATAAACAATATTTGATCCATCATGCAGAATACACAGAGACACAGATTTCTCATGAGGAAACCCATAAAGGGAGAAAACCTCTTGTTCTTAGGATGTTAATCAAGCTCTAAGTTTCATGTACATCACAGTCTTTGAGCTCCAACTCAAATATGAGGCTGAAACCTATGATAGCAAGCTACAACTTGTAGAGAGCACCAACTCTCAGATTTCTCTAGCACCGACTAGAAGGAAGCACCAACTCCCAGAATATCTTCTAGCACCAACTAGAATTTAGAGGACTACAATCCTCCCTAGCACCACCCTACCACCCTGATTGAATCTTACAAAAAATTACTTACTTGATCTATCTCTGATATGGTCTATTACCACTCCATGACTCCTCTTCCTTCTTCAACTTCTATACTCTATTCTTCTTCTGCATCATTCAGATTCTATGCTCTTCTCTTTTTCTTCCTATGCACAACACCCACCCCTATTTATATTCTCTTCTTCCTTTTATGTTATGTGTTTCCTTTGCATACTCTTCACTACACCACCGACATCCACTTATGACTCTCCACTACGTCTCTTCCTACTCATATGCATCCCACTCCAAAAGATGCTTTGTCTCTTCTCTATTCTGCATGTCATACCCACGTCAATTCATCTGCCTGATCATCATACAAACTCTTCATGTTCTTTGGTTGTTATTCAGGGTTCTTTGGCTTCTCTGGCAGTTATCATAAGAATATTTTCCTTCTCTGTCAGTCAAAATTCTTCTTCTTCTCTGGCAGTTATAGTCAGTCAGTTTTCTCTCCTTTGGCTCCTAAGCCTCTTCTTTCTTGCGACCTTCGGCGATGACCTAGCACCAATTACTTTGGGACTTCACGTTTTGGGTTATCTGTCGTGAATCACCCCGACTCTCCCAACTCCTGATCTCCCGAACTCTGAAGTGGAGCTTAATGACGTGCTAGCTCCTCCTTCGATATGACCTTGGGCGATGAGCTCATGTGACCATGCGATTGCAGGCACATCCAAATGTGGTTTAGACCAAACTTCTTTTTGCCCCACAATTTACCTCGAGCCTCCATGTGTCCTTTGTCAAAAACCATGGTGTCGATTGCAGCCTTCCCTCAACTTATTAACGTTCGCACACCTTCAATGCCTGCAATGCAACGGGACCATCGATCTTATGATATTGATGGTGCTCCTAAACTGACAGTTCAAATTTGTCCTTCTTGAATCAATGGATGTGATGTACTTCGTGATTCGGGCTCCGGGAGTTTCAAGTCTCAATCCCTTCTTTCCTCTATATGAAAAACTTCCAGAGTGGATGATCTACAGACACCTGTCCTCCTTAATCTACGATCAGGATCTCCTCTGCGAGTCCAGCCTTCGAGACTTTCAATTCTCAAACTTTCATTTGCTCCTGGAGCATTTCACTCAGAGTCCACGATCTAATGACATGTGGTCTCCTCGAATCAATGGTCACAATCCCTTCAAGTATTCGGGGTTCGTAAATCTCAACTTTCCAGCCTTTCAACCTTCCTTTTCTTTTCCCTGGAGCTGACAATCCACTGACGCATGTCACTTTCGGATCAATTGTCACGATCCTTTCGAGTATTTGGGGTTCGGAAATATCAACTTTCGAAACCTTCATTTGATTTTCCCTAGAGCTGATAATCCACTAACGCGTGTCCCTTTTGGATCAACAGTCACGATCCTTTCGTGTCTCCGGACTTTGGAATTCTCAAGTCTCAACTAAAAATCCTTAAGTGATATTTCTCTGAAATCTCAGATCAACTCACACGTACTCCCCTTGACGATCAACTGTCAATATTTGTCTTTGGTGATTTTCACATTCTCCCCATCCACAAATTTCCGAAGTTGTGGATCTCACGCCACCTGTCCTCCTCGATGATGGATGGCCCCAAACCACGTCGAGACTTCAAAACTTTGGGCAAGTACTGGCGTTAAAGTTCCCAAAGTAAAACTTCCAGAGTGTCACTTGATGACGCCTCATGATCCTAGTAGCTGCCACGTGTCACTCGGATTTGTGATTTGCACATACTTGAAATGTTAAATCAACTTCACACTTGTCATTGTCTGATTGTGATGTGTCCTTGTTGACATGGATCCTCATTCACTTTCGGACTTCGGCCTATGGGACTTCAGGTATTTCTACTTTTCAAGTCGCCATTTCTTCTGAAGTGAGAATCCTCGAACAGTAACCTCCTCACAACTTTTAGACCCGAACTAAATGTTGTTCGTCGATCATGTTCTTAGATCAACGGATCAACCTTTATTAATGATTCTTTTCTAGATTATCCTTTCCTTCCACTTCAAAATGATCTGACAAGTGTTGTTTACTCCGGCTCTCCAAAATTTAGGTTTTTCAAGTCTCAAACTGAAAAATCCTCGAAGTGATTTTCTCTGGAGTTGAGGATCATGTGCCACCTGTAAGTCTTGATCATGGATGGTACCTACTTACTTCATGACTTTGGGAATTTGACAAGTTCAATCTCCTATGCTCATCCAAAGGCTTAACCTTCATGCATTTATTTCTAGATCCAATGACTATTGATCCTCAGCACTCAGATCCAACAGATCAGATCTATACTTCTCCTCTACGCTTCCTCTGGTCACTGGGCGTTGAACTAACGGTCATCGGGTATTTGGGATTGGTGATCCAATGGGCACTTTAATTATTCCTCCTAATATTTTGGATCTCTTTGACTTAGAAGGTTTTCTAAGAGTCCAAAGGTCTCGACCTTTTCTCCTCTTGCAATTTCAGCTCTTGGACCTCGGCTGCACTTCTGGAAAGCACAAAGCGTTATTTCTTCTGAGCTTTGATTTCTGCATATTGTTTTTATGCATATTGTTCACTCCTCCTCCTGAACGTACGCTTCCTTCTGCTCTGTCTTCTATTCTTGCCATCAATGAAAAGCACACCACTCTTCCTATAAACATGCCAACAAGGGTAAATCTCTTCATTTTAATGATTTTCTATGTTTTGATGTGTCTGCGTTACTACACAATTCCCAGTATTTTTATGATAATTCTCGTTATTTTTTATCATTCCCAACAGAGATATCATCATTCTCGTTTCTTTACAACGAATATAGATAAAAATTGGGCCTAACAAAGATATAATTTTGATTGAGTTTTAAAATCCCCATTTAAATATAAATACATAGTGATTGTATGCATTTTTTTGATGTCTTTGTGTTATTACACAAATACCCACGTGTTTATGATAAATCCCGACGTTTTTTTTTGTGATTAATCCCAACAGAGATATTGTCATTCCCATTTCTTTATAGCGAATCTAGATAATGATTGGGCCTGGCAGAGATGTAATTTTGATTGATTTAAAATTCCCCTTTAAATATAACTACATCGCTAAATTTCCTGGCTGAGATGGAAATTTTTTTATAGAGTTTAAATTTTCTTGAAATGTAGTTACACAACAATCCACATGGAGATTTTCCTAGTAGGTAGTGCCTGGGCATTTTCCTTGGCATTTTAAATATCAATTTTCACCCAGGTTTACACAGCATTGTGGTTATGGTTATTATGGTCCCTTACTGGCTATCCCATCGCTTTGGTAACATAAATTTTAATTGCGTAGTTAGTGGATTGATTGTCAACATTTTTATTTATGACAGACAGCGCCCCTTCTCTATAGACAACGATTTCCCATATAGACAACCACATGTTGTTAGTTATCAATTTCCCATAATTTATCATTGGACGACAATTTACTGTGTTGTAATGGTTGTTGTGTATAGATGTTGACAACGAAATTAATGGTAATGGTGCATAATTGATGTGTATAGATGTTGTGCGTGACTGTGAATTCAATATATTCTGACATCAATTTAGCATTTATTAGTGTTACATAGATATATGGGTAGTGATGTATATCAATCTTGTTAGACAGTGAGTTATTGTTATATAGAGCTTTCAGAATTGGATGGGATATAGTCATACACTAGCATTAATAGATAGTGAATTTAGTGTATTGGTTTCAGTTTAAAGGACAACAATTAGATTCCATAGATAGGGAATTATATTGTTTAAAGGACAGTGTTATATTTGTTCAACTTAAAAGACAATGATTTTGGTTTTAATGGGACCTATTTTATACTATTTTAAAAGACATGTTTCATGGTTGTTTCAGTTTAAAGGATAAGAGAATTCTTCCTTAGGAAATACGTATCTGATTTTTGGATTTGGAAAATAGTGACAATGAACTATTTATTGATAACAATTATTTAATATGTTTAGATTGATGTAGTCACCATGAACTAAGTGTATATTTATTACAATTAGTCACCATGAACAATATGTATTTTAATATTGATGTAGTTACTATGACAATATGTATTTTAATATAATTAGTTACCATGAACCAATTGTTGAGTATAATTATTTTAATATGTTTTGATTGAGGTAGTCAAGGCGTCACCAAGGAATAACTAATACATTTTAGAGAATATACTTCTTACTAATGAGAACATGGCTTAATTCATCATTGCATTCCTCATCACACTAGTATTATTTTTTATTATGTTAAGTACATATACTAATTCTCTTTTTCAATGCAACCAAAAACAAGTAGTCATCCCATAAATGGTAAGGAAGAATTTGTTTAAAGACCGTATGACTTATGTGGATTTAGGAATTTAAAGTGATGTATGATGGTTATAGTAGTCAGATTCCCTTGTGTCTTGTTGACTGGTTTATTGGGTGCATGGGTATAGTCTTCTTGTCAGTTAATTCAGTCTCCTAGCGTGTTGGATTTTTCTTGGGATATTGCTTTAGATGTGTTATGTTGCGCAAAGGTTACCATCACGCCTATCGCCTTGTGATGACCCTGAGGGATATAGGTGAATGATAACCTAGAAAAATTTTGAGGCACTAATCAACCATTTGGACAGAGATGAGGCCAAGGCACTGGCAACCCCTAAGGGTCGACCATGCGCTCCAGTCGGTACTGGTAGCATTCACCAGGAACTCGAGAAGGTCAAATTTCTTGAGTTATTTGATGCCTCAGATGATGCAGCCGCTGAGGCATGGTTGGAGAATATGGTGATGTTCTTTGAACTTCATGAATATACCTCCAAAATGATGGTCCACATGGCGGTCTTTAAGTTGAAGGAGAGCGCTCTTCTATGGTGGAAGACGCTCCTGCCGCAATTGAACATGGTCATCGAAGACGTGTCATGGGATATGTTCGAGGAGCGGTTCCGAGAGAGGTATCTATCGGAGGAATTCATTGAGTGTCAGCTCAATGAGTTCAATGCCTTGAGACAGGGCGGTCATACGGTGCCCAAGTACGAGGCCCATTTTATGGATTTTCTTCGGTATGCTCCATAATTGAATACCGAGAAACTTAAGGTCAACAGGTTCTTGTTTGGCCTTAATGTCAGCATTCATGCAAAAGTTAGGATTTTGATGCCTCATACCTTGCATGATGTTGTCCAGAAAGCCCTCATAGCAGAGGAGGATCTTATCAGTGGGGTTTAGATCAGGACTCTAGCGAGACCAGCAGGGTAGGTGTCATCTGGGGCGCAGTAGTGTCAGACACCAACTAGACACTCACCAGGTTATCGTGGCTTCCATAGAGGATCCACTTTCACTACACCTCGATGACCAGTGCCTCAGTAGTGGACTCCTTACTGAGGACCACAACATCACTAGCAGTGTCAACTAGGGAAGAAGCAGTTTAGGCATGCTCATTAAAACAGACCAGGATTCCAGTCCAGTGGGTCGCCAGCTTCTACTTTGGGTACCAGAAGTAATGGACCAAAGAAAGGGTGTTGGACATGTGGGGAGCCACATTACCAACGTGACTGCCCAGTGGAAAGGACTAGAGCATCTGGATCATTTGGACCCACTATCGTGGGAGATTTGGGCAAGGCCCATCGGATTCATGTAATGGTGAATAACCACTAGGCAGAGAACCAGTCGAGTATGCTCGAGATGTCGGGTACCGTCACTAACCATACCCTTAGTATTTTGATAGATCCAGGTGCTACATAGAGTTTCATTTCTAGTGCAGCACTAAAAAGAATTAAGGTAAAGGCAGTCAAACAGGATGAGTTTATCTTTGTATAGATGGCTTCGGGAGCCAAACATAAGGTTGGAGGGAAGGTTGCGACATGTAGCCTTAACCTAGGAGATTTTGTCACGAGAGCCAACCTGTACGTTACAATATTAGGATCTTATGACGTCGTAATAGGTATGGATTGGTTGGAATCGCATGAGGTGATACTCAACTGTAAGATGAAATGATTGAGATTGGTCGATGATGAGGGACAGAGACGCGTGATTGTAGGTTGGAACCAAAAAGTTTCCATGAGGTTCATCTCTTCCTTGCAGATACGGAAGAGCATGTGCAAGGGATGTAATATTTATGCGATCCTTGCATTAAATGAGAAGGGAGTAGAAGAAGGTCTAGAACACCTTCTGGTGGTGAGATATTTTGTGGACGTCTTCCCAAAGGAGTTACCTAGGATGCCACCGGAGAGGGAATTGGAATTTACCATAGACCTAAAACCGGGGACTGAACCGATAGCAAGAACACCTTATCGAATGTTGACCCTGAAATTGCATGAGTTGAGAATGCAACTAAATGAATTGTTGGACCTAGGAATTATACATCTGAGTGTGTTACCGTGGGGTACACATGTTATCTTCATACATACTAAGGATGGGTCGTGGAGACTCTGCATTGACTATCGTCAATTGAACAAAGAAACGATCAAGAATCAACATTTGTTTCCAAGGATTGATGATCTGTTTGATCATATAAGGGTGCGATGGTGTTTTCAAAGATCAACTTGAGATCATGGTATCACCAGTTGTGGATCAAGGAGAACGACGTCCCTAAGATTGCCTTTAACATGAGGTTTGGACATTACGAGTTTATTGTTTTACCTTTTGGAGTGACAAACACCCTTGGGGTATTTATGAGTTTGATGAATGGGATGTTCTGCAGATACTTGGACAAGTTCATCCAAGTATTCATTGACGATATTTTTATTTAGTCTCGGACGATGGAGGAGCATGCCGAGCACTTGCACTTGGTACTACAGTGTCTACGGGAGAACAAATTGTATGGGAAATTGTCCAAATGCTCGTTTTATCAATCGAAGATTCACTACTTAGGGCATGTCATCTCTAGAGAAGGTATCATCATGGATCCAGCAAAGGTCGAGGCTATTATGGAATGGCCTGCACCGAAAAATGTCTTAGAAGTGCGTAGCTTAATGGTCTTAGTGGGATACTATTGACAGTTTGTTGAGGGTTTCTCAAAGATAGAAAATCCAATTATGGAATTGCAGAAGAAGAAAAAGAAGTTTGTTTGGATCGAGAAATGCGCAGAGGCATTTCGGAGGCTCAAGGAGATGTTGAAAATGGAACTGATACTAAAGGTCCTTGCCATGGACGGATACTTCTTGGTATGCACTGACGCATCCAAGGAAGGATTAGGAGGAGTCTTGATGCAAGATGGTCGAGTGATTGCTTACATCTCAAGGAAGTTGATAAGGCATGAGGAGAACTATGCAATGCATGATTTGGAGTTGTTAGCCATTGTATATTCCTTGAGAGTTTGGAGACACTACCTTATTGGAAGGAAATTCTAACTAAAAACAGACCACTGTGGACTACAACACATCTTTATGCAAAGTAACTTGAACGCGCGAAAACGACATTGGTCGAAATTGCTTAGTGAGTACAATTTTGAGATTACTTACATAAAAGGTACAGTGAATAGAGTGGTGGATGCATTGAGTCGGAGACCCGCATCTTTTCGTTCGTTCCTCTTCAGATGAACCTACATGAAAATATTCTAACTTTACAACATGACGATGACTGGTACAAGGAGACCAAGGATTTTATCAAACAAAACACAATGATGGTACCAAGATTTGAAGGATTTATGTTTGACGATGACGTATTATTGAGATTTAAAACTCGAATTTACATATCACTGAACGACGAGTTGAGGAGTTTGATCCTAAATGAGGCTCACAAATCAGTGTACATGGATCGCTCGGGAGTCACAAAGATGAGGGAAGACCTTAAACCCTTTTTCTTCTGGAAAGGAATGAAGGAAGACATATTCAACTATGTGGAAATATGTCTAGAATGTCAGCAGGTTAAGGATGAACATAGACATCCAACAGGATTACTATAGCCACATGCTATTTCAGAATCAAAATGAGAGGTCATTTCAATGGATTTCATTGTTGGATTGCCACTGACAGCAAGGAGACACAACTCGATTTTTGTGATAGTTGACACTCTGACAAAGAGTGCTCATTTTATTTATGTGTGTACGGCATATCAATCAACTGACATAGCTACATTTTTCATTAGTGAGATTGTGAGGCTACATGGCGTGCCTAAGAGAATTATATTCGATCGAGGATCGTTGTTTACTGGACGATTTTGGACTAGTTTCCAAGAGGCATTGGGAACTCAACTTAAATTTAGCATTTCGTATTACCCGTAGATAGACGGGAAGACCGAATGAACAAACCAAATATTGGAGGACATTTTTTGCATGTACGTGATGGACCAACAGAAGAGTTGGGAAGAATTCTTGCCGCTATTAGAATTCGCATATAACAACAATTATCAAAGCACCATTAAGATGGTTCCTTTCGAGTTTCTTTATGGGTGACCGTGTCAGATGCCTTTGAGTTGGGGTTAGCTTGAGGATAGGGTCCTAGTGGGACTAGAAGTGATCCAAGAAATGGAAGATCCAATGAAAACAATAAGAAAAAGGATCAAAGAAGCACAGGATTGGCAGAAGAGTTTTGTCGATGTGCACCGTGTCGACCGTAGTTACGAAGTTGGCGATTGAGTATTATTGCAGGTAAAACTGCATAAGAGTTAGATCAAGTTTGGAAATGGTACTAAAATATATTCTAGGTTCATGGGACCTTTCGATATTGCAGAAAGGAAGGTTCTCGTGGCCTATCAACTAACCTTGGCTAATTCCTTGAGGCATATGCACGATGTTTTTCACGTATCTGTTTTGAGAAATTATATTAGTGATCCTACAAATGTTATTGACATGAGTTCCTTGCACTTATATGATGAGGGTGTGGTCACAGTGGAGCCAATCCACATCCTGGACCATCGCATTTGACATCTACAGCGTCGTACAGTAGATCGGGACAAGGTCCAGTGGGACAACTATAGTCTGCACTCGGCGACCTGGGAGGACTCATATGATATGCGTCAACAGTTTCCATTTTTGTTTGATTGATAGACTTATGATACTATGATACACTTTATTTCGGCACTTATATACTTTGAAACTTTGGGATGAAGTTTAGACCAAGAGGGGGTGTATGTAAAATCTCACTCTTGTGTGCACTGACCGAACTTATTCTTTGAGGACACTTGCTTGCAAGTGATCCAGATTATTATACTATTGGTCATTTGATTATGATTATAAGGCATTATGGATATGATGATATGTTATTTTGTTGTATTTACATAGACATGTGATATTGACAGGGTTCTCTTGAGTGTGCAGGACTTTGGACCTCAAGGATACAGAGGCATCGATGAAACCCCTTGGACTCCAAATCGAGTCAGGGAGTGGATTGTTGGGTTAAATGTTGTTGATGTGACTTATGTACATATGGTTAGATGTTATGATGATTGATTATTATTGCTGACATGATTCATTGATGGATGCAGGCTGACGATAGCTTGCCGACCAGACTCACATGTGGAGTAGAGGGGTCACGCATGACAACCAAAGACTTTTAGGGAGAGGTGTGGGAGCAGCCCTGCCACAACCTAGTAACACTCTCGTCGTGGCTTGAACTGTAGGTTAATGATTACCTAGTTCGAGAAGACCCAGGATGTCGTGAGGGAATACTGGGACAGTTTCTCATGATGATTCTAAGGGGCATGCAATAAGGAAGGGGACTTATTCCCTATAGGCCCTTAGTCTCCCACAAGATCACCTGGCAGAGTATTGAATCCAGGGGATTTTGATGTCTACCAAGTCAGTCAAGAGGCGAGTGGCACCCTTGGATAATCTAGTGCGTCTTGAAGGTAAATTTGCAAAAGGAAAATGGAAAGAGGTAAGTGGCACACTTGGAGCACATAGTGCATCCTGAAGGGAACATCACGCAACGAAAATGGAAAGAGGCAAGTGACACCCTTGGAGCACCTAGTGCGTCCTGAAGGGAACATCGCAATTTTAACTGGTAAGTGAATAAACCTAGATGACTGATCCAAGTGGATATCGGTGACCACCCACCTTTTTCAACTGGCTCAAAATAGTTTTTTGTCAATTTTGGTAATTTATTATTTTTAGCAGTTTTTAACTTCCGGGACCATTTTGAGGCCCTAAATGATGTTTTTTGAGAAAACGGGGAGAAACATGAATCGTAGATCAATGTTTCTCACACAAATTTGTAGGTCTCGGATAGATCTTTCCAACGAGCTATTGTGCGCCCCAAATAGAGATCGTATGCTAAAGTTACGCCCCTAGGAAGTTGACGTATCAACTACCCCCATTGAGGCCCAAAATCCTTTTGGATTTTCATCTTCTGGGGTTAGGGTTTTGGATTTCCTTATGTTAAAAAGGCCCTTAGAGCCTCATTGTAATAATCATATTCTTGCGAATGCAAGTAGCCATCACATCTCTTCTCAGAGATAAGCTACCACCATTCTAGCGAGTCTTTCACTATGTATTTTTACAGTCTCTGTACATTTCTTTGATTAATAGAAATCGTGTATTACTGTATATCTGTGTTTATGGTTGCATATCTGATACATTTCTATTATATTATTGAATATCTGTGATATATCTGTGCATTTCTTTATTATATCTTCGTTCTCATTTTGTGCCGGAAATAATCCGGATCAACGGCCTTAAAATGAATGATGTGATAAGTAAGATTTAAAAACAATTTCCCTAACAAAATTGTCGCTCGACCTAGTGAAATTAAAAACTAGGTCTAAGTAGAACGTGTGGTCAAAAAAAAAAATTATAACAAATAAACATGTAACAAGAAGGGGGGGTAAGAAATTCAAATTTATTTATTAAATTCAAAATTATAATGGACGTTTAAAATTTTAAAAAGGGAAATGGTTGTTTTTATCCATTTTTGCTACTAATTTAATTTTAGAAAAAAGAGAGAGAGAGAGAAGAGGGTAAATGGTTGTTTCATCTACACTTGCTAAATTAATTTTTAATTAAAGAAGAAAAAGGGTAAATGGTTGTTTTATCTACACTTGCGAATTTGATTTTTAGTTAAAAAGGAAAAAGAGGGAAACTTAAAAGAAATAGGAAACTTAAAGAAAAGGGGGAAACCTACAGAAAATGGGAAACATAAATAAAAAGTTGAATGTCTAACTTAGTAAGGAATATTGCCTTGGGAACTTGCTATTTCAGAACTCAACTAGGAATTAAGTAAGGCGTTAGTCATTTAAGATTTGTAAGGGAATATTGGGACACCTATGAGCATTTTTAGGAATGCTTTTAGGTGGGTGAGGTAAATAGGAATAATTACATAATTAATAAAATTATGTTTTTGGTGCTACTAGGTGATAGGTGACATGTGTACGGGGGAGGTTTTTCAAATTTAATTAACTGAAAAAAGGAATTTAATGAGAATTTGGGAAACTAATTACTTAAAAAACTATATAAAAATGATGGAGGAGGAGGAGTATGGATCTGATCTTTATGTGTAATCTTATACTGCTGAATTTTTGTCTTGACTGAGCTTCTCTTGTGGGAGTTGGGATACCCAGATCGGGTGACGAGTGGTAGCTCGACCTCACGAGGTGAGCTGGGTGCTAGTTGTTCTCCTGTATTGTGTGTGTGGCCCCTTTGCGCCTTGGGGGCCTCAGAGGGAAGAAGAGTACCCCTAGCATTGGTTGGGGGTTACCGGTGAGGTCACATTAGTCGACAAGAGAGAGTTGGATGGAGCACGCGTGGGACAAAAACTAGAGAGCATTTGTGTTTCGCTAAGGTACGTCTGTTTAAGTTGTTACTTGAAATGAAATTTAATTTACACATGTCATTTCTCTGTGCTCGGTTGAAGATGTCATTTCCATGAGATGTCTTGCACCTGCTTTTCTATGGTATTTGTATTCCCCTTGCTTGTTGTATTCTAAATTGATTTCCCTTGGCGAACCCAACTTTTTATTGCAATGAATTCTTTGTGTGGGTTTTATTGATTATTATGAAGAGATTGTGTTTTTATCTTCTGTCCATTATCCCTTTAGTCATCAGTTCGTGCCTGAGCAGTTGGCCAGGAACCGAATCGACGGTCGTCACTTTGGTGTTTAAAGACCTATAGATTTAAATGCCCTGCTTTTATGTGCATGGATGATGAGTGAAGGATAAATGTTTGCCCGACTGTCTATCCCTTACTTATCTTTGTGTTTTGTATCTTGTGATTAAACTCTGATTAAACCCTGCGTTTGATTGATTCATGGCTGAATGATTAGTCTTTGAACCTTCTTGTGAATGAGTACCTCTGTGTTTTGATTTCTTAAACTCCGAAAACCTTTGCATTTCCGTGAAAGACTATACCTGCATTTCTTTGATTGATTACCTTTGCATTTCCTTGAAGGATCAAATCTACGTTTTCTTTTTGGGTAAAATATCAGCGTTGAATGGTAAACCCTTTGTGTTTCTTTTAATGATGATCTGATGCATTTTGGAAGGGGTAAATCTTTGCATTTTAATGATTGTTTGTGTTTTGATGTGTCTGCGTTATTACACAATTCCCAACATTTTTATGATAATTCCCAGTGTTTTTTATCATTTCCAACAGAGATATTATCATTCTCATTTCTTTACAGTGAATCTAGATAACGATTGGGCCTGGCAGAGATGTAATTTTGATTGAGTTTTAAAATCCCCCTTTAAATATAACTACACAATGATTGTCTGCGGGTTTTTTTATGTGTTTTCTTTATTACACAAATCCCCGTGTTTTTATTATAAATCCTTGCGTTTATTTTTGTGATTAATCCAAACAAAGATATTATCATTCTCGTTTCTTTACAGCAAATCTAGATAACGATTGGGCCTGGCAGAGATGTAATTTTGATTGAGTTAAAATTCCCCTTTAAATATAACTAAACTGCTAAATTTCCTGGCTGAGACAATTTTTTTTTATAGAGTTTGAATTCTCTTGAAATGTAGTTACACAGTGATCCACATGGCGATTTTCCTAGCAGGTAGCACCCTGCGCATTTTCCTTGGCGTTTTACATATCGATTTTCACCGAGGTTTACACAACATTATGGTTTATGGTTATTATGGTCCCTTACCGGCTATCCCATTGCTTTGGTAACATAAATTTTAATTTGTGTAGTCAGTGGATTGATTGTCAATGTTTTTATTTATGACAGACAATGCCCCTTCTCTATACACAACAATTTCCCAGATAGACAGCCACATGTTGTTAGTTAGCAATTTCCCATAATTTATCGTTGGATAGCAGTTTACTACGTTGTAATGGTTGTTGTGTATAGATGTTGACAACAAAATCAGTGATAATGGTGTGTAATTGATGTGTATAGATGTTGTGCGTGACTGTGAATTCAATATATTCTGACAATGATTTAGCATTTATTAGTGTTATATAGATATATGAGTAGTGATGTATATCAATCTTGTTAGATAGTGAGTTATTATTATATAGGGCTTTCAAAATTGGATGGGATTCAGTGATACACTAGCATTAATGGTTAGGGAATTTGGTATATTGGTTTCAGTTTAAAGGAGAGTGATTAGATTCCATAGATAGTGAATTATATTGTTTAAAGGACAACATTGTATTTGTTCAACTTAAAAGATAGCGATTTCAGTTTCAAAGGGACCTGTTTTATATTATTTGAAAAGACATGTTTCATGGTTTTTTTAGTTTAAAGCATAAGCGAATTCTTCCTTAGGAGATACGTATCTGATTTTTGGATTTGGAAAATAGTTACAATGAACTATTTATTGATAATAATTATTTAGTATGTACAGATTGATGTAGTCACCATGAACGTTATCGTCATGCCTATCACCTTGTGACAGCATGATTCCTGATGAGGGGATCATTACGCGCCATGACGGATAGAGGTGAATGATAACCTAACTGGAGTTTGTGCTTCCCGATGTAGGTGTTTGTTCATTGTAATGGTTGTTGGTACTTGGTTTTGTAACGCATTAATGCGTTGTGTTTTGTGTGACGTAGAGGTTTCTAGTTCCTAGTCATTGAAGCCACTATTTTAGGTTGTTTATGTTATCCTTTAGCTTGTAGGTGTTGTCTTTCTTGTTTCGGGTGGGTAGTCATTTCTATTTGTCTTTTGATTATCGCATGTTTCGTCTAGTTGCATGATGTGCTAGTGTGCTGAGTCATTGTTGTCTGTTTCCTGATCTACGTGTGTGGTGTTTGTTGTCAAGTTGTGTTGCTTAACTGTTGTCATTGTTGTCATCCTACTTTTTAAAAAAGAAAAAATTACTTTTGTGTTGTGTCTCATGTAGTCGTAACGATGGGGTCATTACATAAAGGAAGCACTTTCCTTTTTCCTTCAAAAATTCGACAGTTATGGCATGAGGTAACTTTTTTATGAACATCTGCAAATAAGGTTATCCAGTAAAAGCCACCTCCTAGGATTTTGTTGCAGTAGTCTTCCATTTCAAGTGTCCACCACAATCTCCTTCATGAAATTCTTGCATAACTTTATCTGCCTCATCTTTCAGTAAACAATTTAGTAAAATTCCTCCAACATCCTTTCAATATAAATTTCCATCTAAAATACAAAATTTCATAGCTTTGAGTTTAAGAAACCTAGCTTTAGTCTTGGTCAAACTAGGAGGAGCTTGTAAATGATGTAAGAAAAAAATCAAGTTTGTGTACCAGGGAGAGGTTGAAAAAGCCTGTATTACTTGTGGAGTCATCCACTCTTCTTGTTCATCCAGTGCAACTAGAAAATTTATATCCAAATCATGAATATTAGATTTAGCCATTAATTTAGCTAATCCCTGAACTTTAATGAGTTTGGTAGGTTTTATTTCAATATCATATTCAAGGATAATAGCAATCCATTTACCTCTTTTCTCATCGGGACTATTTTGGTTCAGAATGTCTTTCACCACAGAGTTTCGAACATAAGAAATTATATGTGAATGAAGAATGTAGACTCTAAAATCTTTGATTGCTTTTACCAGAGTGAATTCTTTATTTTCAATGATATTGTATTTCAGTGCAACATCTCTTAAGGATTTACTAAATAAAGCAATAGATTGTTCATGGCCTTCATTATTTTTTGCAAGAGCACTGTTGCAATAGTATGTTCGGAGGCAAATGAGAAAATGAGGAAATATTTCATGAAACCGGGGCTGATCAGCACAGGAGCTCGTGTTAAGGCTTATTTTACTTGATCAAATGAATTTTTTACCTCTGTAATCCCTTTTATTTTAGTGTCTTTATTCAACATATTTGTTATATTTCTTGGAAGTTATGCCAGAATGGGGATAAATCTCCTTAGAAAATGTATTTTTCCAATGAAGGATTGGAGTACTTTTATATTCCTAGGAGGACCTATCTTTAAAATATCTTCAATTCTACTAGGATCAATTTTTATTCCATTCTTTCAGATGATATTTCCTAGCAGTTTGCCTTCTTCTAAGACAAATAATGTTTTCTTTGGGTTGAGGGAAATTCTAAATTTCCTGTATTTTCAAAGACTCTTCTCAGGTGGAGAAAATGTTCTTCATTTGTTTTTTTTAAAACAGTGATATCATCAAGATATATAATAATGAACCTGCCTAGTTCATCCATAAAAGCAATAGCCATTTCTCTTTGAAATGTAGCTCCAACATTCATTAAGCCAAAAGGAATTTTCACATACATGAAAGTACCCCAAGGTGTAGTAAATGTTGTTTTTTCTTGGTCTTTAGGATGGAATAAAAATTGATTGTAACCAGGGAAACTATCTAATTGAGAAATTATACTGGACCCAACCACCTTCTACAAAATGTGATCCATTTTAGGAAAAGGGTAGTTATCTTTGAGAGAGACTTTATTAAAATTTCTGAAATCAATGCAAAGTCTAATTTCTCCTCTTTTTTCTAGTTGGAACTAAATTTGATACCCACTTAGAAAATCTTAATGGGACAATGATCTTAGCATCATACATATTTTTGACCTCTTTTTCAATCAGAGGCATCAAGCTTGGGTTAATCCTCCTAAGTTTTTGTTTAAAAGGTTTTTGGTCTTCTTTTATAGGAATTTTATGTTGTATAATTTTGGTGTCATAAGATTTCAAATCTTCATAACTCCATGCAAATGTGTCTATGAATTCTTTGAATAAGTTTATGTATTTCTTGTTTTCAGCAAAGGATAACGATTTAGATAGTTTAATTATTTTTGGTTGTTGTTCAATTCCTATGTTGCAGTCTTGAACTTCTTGAACTTTAGCTACAGTAGGTTCAATTTTAGGATTTTTGGCTACATCATTAAAATCAAACAACTCCTCTAAGGGGGCTAACCCTCTAGGAAAAACATTATCTTTCAATTGAAATATTTTCAATCCTTCTTGTTTTTTATTTATTTCTTTTGATTCTATCTCATCTACACTTTCTCCTTCATCATCAAAATCTACATCCATATTGGCACACTCAAATTCATTCTTTGATTGTAAAAAAAAAAAAAAAAACAATTTGTTCATCATTTCCAAAGACTTTCCAATATCTGATGTTATCCGACATAGTTGGTTTGTTCTTTACTTCAACTGTGTATTGGATACTAGGATGGTATGAAATTTTGCAGGTACTTGCCGATGTATCCAGACCATCAACTAGAATGTTCTGATCTCTGGGAATGGCTGATAATTCATACTCAATAAAGCATTCTATAAAATCTAGGACAACATTCATGTAATCTCTCAATCTTGGTTGTTTAGCCGAGTATTCACCTTTGATTTTTTTTATTATAAGTTCAGAGTCACCGTGAATTGAAATTCTCTTGGCACCAAGCTTCTTTAAAAGTTCTAACCCTAGGATTAAGGCTTCATATTTAGATACATTGTTGGTACATTGGAAGTTAGCTTATAGGAATTTCTTTCTGAGTGGTTGTTTTTTGAATTTAGGACCCATACACCTGCTCCCGACCCTTCCTTACTAACATCCCCATTAAAATCTAAGTTCCACAGAGGTTCATTTTGTTTATTAGGTTCCACCATAACTGTTTTGTCTTCTTCAATTTTATAAACATCGTTTTCTAAATTGAAAATTTGTTTTCCTATGTATCCATCATTGTAAAAAATAAAAGAATCAAGGTCTGAATGAACATAATATAAGGGAGAATTGTGTGTTTTATCCTAACTATTGACCATGTATTTCATCAATGTTTCCCTATATAATCTCCTATGTTTACCAAATGATGGAATGGTAGCATAAGTCATGCCCAGTTGAAGGGTTCCTTGTAACTTAGCTCCCCATGAGAGAGAAAATAACATGTCATATTTAGGAGGTATATCAGCAACAACTATGTCCATTACCAAGCTCTTGGCTAGTATTTGTGCTAAAGTAACACACAAATATTTAATGAGACCTATGCATTTTACTTTACTTGAATCAAAAGAATACAAATCTTTGTATGGTCTAGTGATATCAAGTTCTAATTTTTCCATAACATCCTTAGGCATAAGCTTGTGGGAAGAACCAAAGTCAAGCATTGCATTGTGCAGAGTTTTGTCATGAATGTTTAAACTGATGTAGAATGGTGGTATAGTTCCATTTTTAGGTTTTCCATCGACTTTCGGACAAATAATAGTTCTGGTTGATCATCAGCAACATTTTTTGTGTTTGTACCTTCCTCTATGTTCAAATCTTTTATCACTTGTGATCTATATGCATTCTTTTTCAAGAGCTCTGTTAAAGGAATGGGTATCTCGAGTTTTGCTAATTCATTTTCTATGTTGAATGATGTTTGATTTTTATTTGGGTTAGGGACATCTTGTTTCTCAAAAACATCCTTTTGTGAAATATCTTTGGGCTGGTTGGTAGAGGGAATATCAGTTTGAGTTGTTTTTGAGAAAATATCAGATGTTTTTTTGGTTAGAACTTCTGTGTTCTTTTTAGAAGGAATGTTGGGAATTTTCATACCAGATGTTTCAATTGTCTTTTTAGTGGAATTGTTAGGAGTTTTCTTGGTAGAATTATCAGTTGATTTCTTACTCCTTAGATTATATTTCCTATGGACCTCCATAATTGCATTTTCAAAAGCTTATTTATAATCTTTTGATTCCTTGTGATCAACTTCAGTTTGCGAAAGCGGGAAAAGATTCCATTCTTCTTGAGTGAGAAATACATAATCATTATCATTTATTCCCATCAAATTGATCTGAACATCATCAAGATATTCAACTATTTCTTCCCCTTCATCAACATATTTTTCTTGAAATGGAGGCATGATCTGTTGATCTGGACCTCCTTGTTCTCTTTATTATCTTTGTCTGATTAGGGGTTGGTTTCTCCAAAAATTAGGATTTCTGGTTTAGGAGCTAGGTTGATTTTCTCTAGGAGGAGTCATATCAGCAATGTATAATATGTCCATCGTCCTTTCCATGGTTCTAACTAAAGAGTCTATTTTTGCATCAGCAGAAGAGGTAGATGGTTATTCTTTTATAGTTACTCTCCTCTCTATTCTAAGTCTAGCCCTCTTAGCTAACAGATTGGCCTCTACACTCACAACATCCCTTTCCATCTCTTCCAAGGCTGTAGGGTTTATTTCTCTCAATTGATAAGACATGTCAAAATCAAAACCATAAGGGAATTTAATCAAAGCTAAACCTTGAGGGGGTTTAATGTTTGTTGTAATTGGATTGTAAATATTGTTAAATCTAGTGAAATAATCCTGCACACTTTCCCCAAGGGATCTTTTAATAATTTCATATTCAGATAAAATCTTAAGTAGATTTTTCTTAACTTCCCATCTATTGAGGAATGGTTGGTGAAAATTAGTATTGTCATTTAGACTAGAAGCTGGTAAGGATTTGAACCATTTCCTGACTTCTCCATTTAATCTTTAGGAAAATAATCTCATTTTGACATCTTCCTTATCTACTTCTTCCAGGTCAAAAAATTCATTCATCTTATCAACATGTTGTTGTGCAGTCATAGTTCCAGTTCCATCAAACTGAGGAATCCTAGTTTGATAGTCTTGGGGAATATTATGTAAGGGAACATGAAAAATGAGGGGAGCATATCTTGCTTCCATGATTGGTATATGAGGATGGATAGCAAATGAACTTGTGGAAGGTGTATATGTGAGAACTCTTATATTAGGTTGGATCACTATCTATGAAATTATTGGAGAAGTAGTGTAAAATATAGAAGAAGAAGGGTTGGTTGATGTAGGATGAATCAATTGACAATTAATAGATGATGCAGAAATGGTCAGGGAATAAATTTCAACAAATTGTTGAATATAGGCTTCATGTATAGCTTAATCGAATTCTGATGCTAGATCTTGTGATTTGTCAAAATTTTGGAGGATTTGTTGATCAAGATCTTATTCAAAAGATTGTCTTTCATATTTATTGGGTTTTAGAATAACTTGATTTAATATCGTTTCATCCACGAAACTCTCAAACTTAGTTCTTAATAGAATATGCCCAAATGGTATATCAAACTGAATATCCTGTATTGTGACAAATTTCTCTGGGAAAGATGTTTCCCTAGACAGAGGACTACTGCTCCCTTGACTTTCTCCTAAACTTCTTTTCCTAATCAATTTTTTAGGGTCATCTATAATTTTTACAGGTTTTGTATTGGGATGAGATCTGGTGTGAATTATTTTTGGAGCCACAACTAAAACTTTAAACACACTACTTAATTATTTACAAAGTTTACAACCTCTGAACATTTATTTCTAAAGATTTGAATCCTTGAATTTCCAGAAATAAAGTTTTCTTACTAGGGAAAAGAATCTCTAAAAGTTGAAAATTTGTTCTTCCCCAGTATGGTTGCCACTATGTTATCGCTATATAATTTCTAGAGGCTGTAGAAGGAAGGATAGAGGTAACCACAAAACCACTTTGGAAGTTGGGATCTAGCCTTTCCAGCTTCAAAGAGGGAACTCTCTCTGAGATTTAGATTTGTTTGGGATGAAATATTAGGCTAGTTATGATAGTTCAGGATTTGTTTGTTTGATTTCAATTGTTTGGTTGATTAAATGTTTAAATTACCATTGGGCTATAGGGTCTATCTCTTAAAATAGGGTTTGTTTTCAGATTTTTATAAAGTTTCTTCATAGGGAAAGGTAGTTAAATTGTTTGGATCTTGTAAATTTGGATGAAGTGAATACGAAGAAATGAAAGGAATTCCATCAAGTAAAAGAGCAATTAAGAATTCGTTTTACTTAATTTCAGTTGAAAACATAAAAAATATTCAAAGCTAGAAACAAAGTATATTAAAATAAGTTATGTTCGTCAACCTTATTTTGAATAATTAGTATTAGCAACACATAATAATGATAACAGATAAAGGAAAGCATCAACGTAGATAGATGCACTTCACCAACAATTTCACACAAGAATCTTGTGAAAGAACCCTTTTTTACTTCTGATCAATCCGCTTGAATCAAACAAAATAACTTTCTTGGCTGCAAAAATCAACCCCGCATACTTCGAAATGACAAAGCATTTATACATTTATTTACAAAAGATCATTTCATAACTAATCAGGATATATTTTAGGAATATCTAAACTAACTCTATCTCTAATTAAAAAAATATAGGATTGTTTAGATCTGCTCAGATTTATAGCATTATTTTGATGGAAGTTGTTGATGATATGTCCTTTGACTCTTTCTTAGCTGTTGGTCCCTTGTTACTGAAGAGTAGAACCCATATTTACTCAAGTAACGCGGAAAATTTGTCCCACCTTTTTTTTACTTGGGATTGATATTTTGAGTAATTTCCTGTAAATTCCATCCACCTTTGTGTACTTAGCAAAAGTGGGTTTGGTGATGAAAATTTGTTTGATCTCATGTTTAATGTTCAAATAAAACTGCAATGTTTCTAGGAATTCTTTCCCAGTGATGCTTCCTTGTATCCCTATGAATTTTGAATTATCTTTTGTCATTGTCTTTAATTTATGGTTATAATAAGGGAAGGTGATTAACTTGTCATTTAACACTAATAAAACAGGTATTCATTTCTTGTTTAGCACCTCAAACTTGTCGAGGAAACTTTTCACACCTATGTCCATAACCTAACTTTTTTCTTCCAATTGCAACATGAGGCCTTTCTTAGTTAGAACTTTTTTTATTTCCAGCATAGTTTCAGTTTTGTCTTCTATCTCTAGCTCCTCTAACTCCTGTTTGTTTTTAGAATTTAGAAACCTGATGAGATAATGGGCTTATATTGGATTTTCTCCCAATTCTTCCTTAATTATTTCAATGGATCCTCTAGATTTTTGAATTAACTCGTGCTGCTCAAAGATAATCTTTATAGAAGGCCAAATCTATGTCATGGATTTATTGATGTCTATCCATATATTTTCCTTAGATTGGGATAAGGTATTAGCAATGGCTATTTATTTTCCTAACTGTTGTAGTCTTTGACTGAGACTCTAAGATTTTTGTACTTTGGCCTGATGGGAAGTCTTGATCCTTGTTTCATGTTCCTGTAATGAATTTACTTCTTCCTATAACTTTTTGATTTCTAATCCTTGTATGGACATGTCTTCCATAGTTGTCACTAATTTATCTTAGGGGGTTGATGTTGATGTAGAAAGTTTTGATGTTCTTATCCCTATCAGGGGCATTGCATCTAGTGGAACTATGGCCAACTGGTCATTCTTCTCTTTTTCCTTGATCAGTTTATCCATCTCTGCTTCCATTACCCTAATATGTGCATTTTTCTCCATAAGAAGCTTGAGCATTTCTTCTTTTTGTCTCTTTGTCTCAGTCATCTCTTTCATATGTGCATTTTATGTTGTTGGTAGTTTCAACTATTTTCTGAGTGATGTTATGTCAGAATTATTCTTCTTAATCAATTCTTCTACTAATTTGACATTAGCTAGGTCATATATGTAAATGTGTTGAACCTGCACAGAATAGATCTAGCTAGAAAATACTACACATGTTTGCAGAGATAAATTAAGAAAGAAGAAGCAAGATAGAAAGAATGGAAGAATTCTCATTAACGGTATTCCACACTTAAAGAGTGAATAATTTACAATATATATAGGATAAATGAGTAACTAATGAGCCATAGTGGTGTTCTAGAGTGATCTGGACAAACAACAATAGTTATGGGAGTAAACTGTCACCTAGTCTATTCTCTCAAGCAGTTACGGGAGTGAATTGCCACCTAGCTGAGTTAACTAGTCGACTAATCTTCAGTGAACTGACTGAACAAAGAGTAGTGAGTTGGTGATGATCCCAATGTTGCATGGTGACAAAACCAATACAACATCTAAACTCGACTCAACTAGTCAAACTGAAGTGTCAATTGAAAGAGAATATCCTCCAGGTGAAATATTCTCCCCTAAAATATAGGAGACTGGATAATGACTAATTATGACTAATAAACAAGGAATAACCTTAGGAAAAATAAATCCTAGGTGTGTGTGAAGTAACTCCAACACCCCCCCTAAACATCACTATGGTGAAAATAAAGAATGGGTCCCAGCTTCGAGGCCATGTTAGGTACCCAAATACAAAAGATACACTAAACTAAATGAGGAAAGAGGGAAAAACTCATGGGAACAAAACCTCCCCTCAAATTACAATGCATAAAATAAAAAATGATAAGGAACAAATGGCAGTTGCTAAGCAACCATGTCCTTCACTCAAAGAAGACCTCGCAACTGTGCAAGTTTGTGCTCTTTGAAGATTTTGTTGAAGATGTAGATGTCTGCACAGATCTGATGAAGTATATGCATCATTGATATTTCCACACATATCGACTTTATCTTCTTGTAATGAATAATATCCAAATAAATTTTGGATGAAACTTTGAAAACCGTACGGCCATTTCCAGAAAAATGTCGAAATTTTGTAGATTTTAAAACGATCATAACTTCACTTTCCGGACTCCGTTTCGAACGATTGTTTTTTTAAAATTGGATATTTTCCCGAGAGGAATTTAAATATCCAATTTGTTTCTGCAAATTGTTCTCAAAAAATATCAGAATGACGTCTGATGTGCGCGGATATCTTTTTGTCTCTTGACATGCATGCATGGTGCATGAAAAAGTGTCTACATGTGACCCCTGAGATGCATGCCATATATCTTCCACATGAATTTCAGAAAATAAATATAAAATGGAGTAGACATCATCTTCAATTATTGGAATACTAATTTCTGCAAAAACGTTTGTAGAAGACTCTTCATAATAAGAGGCTTGATCTTCTGATGACTTCTCCTCTGACTCTATATGTTCAACATCCTGTATGAAATATTCACAATATTCTTTATTCCCAAATAGATCCTCCAATCTGGTCCATAATTCATTTTGAGTTAATCCTTGTGATTCTTCATATACTTGATGGAAAAGTTCAGGAGAAATAGACATGCCAATACTTCCTATGGCCATATCTTCTCTATTGAGAAAGTCATTTTTCTCATCAACAGAATCAGGCTCTACTTAAATTTCCATGGTTATTTGATATAAGCATTTGCCTCTTAGAAGAAGCAAAAATTTTGGCTTCCATTCCAAATAGTTATGAGGCGTGAGAAGTATTTATGGTGAATAATCCATCTTTTGTTGTCTTCATTCTTTTGTACCTACACAAAATGATTTGGTGTATATTTTTCTTAGCAGTCTGTTGGCTCTGATACCATGTAAATGTGTTGAAATTTCAAAGGATAGATCTAGCTAGAAAATACTACACACATTTGCATAGAGAAATTAAGAAAGAAGAAGCAAGCTAGAAAGAATGGAAGAATTCTCATTAACAATATTCCACACTTAAAGAGTGAATAATTTACAATATATATAGGATAAATGAGTAACTAATGAGTCGTAGTGGTGTTCTAGAGTGATCTGGACACACACACCAATAGTTACATGAGTAAACTGTCACCTAGTCTAGTCGCTCAGGCAGTTACGGGAGTGAGCTGCCACCTAACTGAGTTAACTAGTCAACTAGTCTTCAGTTAACTGACTGAACAAAGAGTAGTGAGTTGGTGATGATCCCAATGTTGCATGGTGACAAAACCAATGCAACTTCTAAACTCAACTCAACTAGTCAAACTGAAGTGTCAATTGAAAGAGAATATTCTCTAGGTGGAATATTCTCCCGTAAAATATAGGAGACTAGATAATGACTAATTATGACTAATAAACAAGGAATAACCTTAGGAAAAATAAATCCTAGGTGTGTGTGAAGTAACTCCAACAATATTCAGTATTGAGTACTAATTCCTCTAATGATTTTATCTTATTATCCTTGGCCAAAGAAGAGATATTTTCAATCTTCAATTGAGTTTGGATATTAGTCAATGATGCCTGTAATTTAGAAGTCTGTATTGCAGTGTTTGTCAGTGTTTAATAAATCATCTCCCCTTCTTGTCTGTGCATATCCATCTGATCAATAGGATGGATATCCTTTGTATCAAATTTAAATGAAGTCTTCTTGTAATTAGTTGTTGTCTTTGGATAGGGGACCTGTGCCTATAAGAATACCATTTTAATTCTTCCCTTCTCTGTGTCAAAAGATGACAAAAGTGTGTACTGAGCAGTAGAAATATGTTTCCAAAATTGAGTATAAGTATTGCTTTTGAGAAGTTCATTCTTTTTCTTAATTTTATACTTATCAAAAATAATTGACTCCTTTTCTCCATGAATTGTTTCAAATGTTAGAGTTTTGTCTGTATTCCTTTGTGAAGTTGATGATGTTAAAGATCTTGTAAACAAATTGGTTGACTGTGTTGAAGAGTGTGGTCCTTACAAGACTATTGTAGACTGCATTTCTCCCTCTATAAGAAAACCTGTTGTACGAATGGTTTTACTCTTCTTCCAATATAAATGAAAATCATTTGTTGAGACCTTTGTGACTGAAGGAGAGTCTTCATTCCTTGATCTTTTCTTTTCTTGTCTATGAGGTGTGATAATCTATGAAGTGGTCATTTACAAAAGTTGTTCTTCTACTTCTTGTAAAGTGTTCTCTTCCCACTCAGCCCGGTTCATAAATTTTTCAATCTCTGGTCTTTGTGTATGCACATAGGGAGTGGTATTTTGTTTGATCCTTAGCTCAGAAATAATGTCAAATGGATCATATGACCAAGTAAATCTTAGAGAAAACTTTGTCTATTTTAAGAGGATGTCTACTTCTTCACCTATTGATCTGTTGTTGCAAATAAATGGTCCTATCTAAGTTTTAATTCGGAACTGAGATTTCTTCTTGGTTGCTACTGTAATGTCCCCAAGGTCGAGCCCCATTGTAAATATTGGTTATGAAATGAATTGTAAATATGTTTTATAGGCTGGTGAGTCAAGTTTATATAAGTGGGTAGGATTATGTGATTTTTAGGCAAGAGAGCCTAAGGGTTGAAGGCCAAGAGCTTGATTTTGGACCTATATGTATGCAACATAGTAATAAAATATAAACATTGTTGTGTGTAGGCAAACATGATGAATGAGTGATGAGGGACTAAGCATCCATAGAGAGGGAAAGGGATTAGGGGCTGGAAGGTGGGAAAAGGGGCTAAGTGTTAAGCCTGGGGGGCTTAAGCCTTGGGAATAATAATTTAATATTATTCCAAAAGACATGTGAATAATATGTCTTATCCTAAGTTCTTTTGGAAGGAAAAGCAACATCCAAAGGGAAGGAATGCATGCAGTTGCATGGGTGAAAAATGTCAACCCTTGCCCATGCAAAGAAAGGAATGAAATGAGACGTGATGGGGGTTCTCCTCCATGCTACCCGACCTTCTGAACCATACATCCGATCCGACCTCTGCAAGATACCTCATGCAATTCTGGAACCCGGGGGTGGAAATAGTCTGTGTTGATTTCTAGAAAAGGAGAGACACCCTCCGTCTAAACAGATCGAGCCTGTGTGTGGAATCTCTGTCCCAAATCCATAACCATGAGACCATTCCGCCATTATTGAACCTATTGGAAAGCCCGTGTCTATTTTCCCCATTGGTTGTTGTGGCCACGTAGTGCTAGACTACATGGGGCTTGTTGGCCAGTTGTACAATACTCTCTCCAGGTGAGAGAGGTGATTGAGGTTAGAAGAACAAGTTGATGGCCTGTGAGCAATTCTCTCCAAGTGAGAGAGTGCAAAGAGGAAGGAGAGAACTCCTAGAAGGAACCCTGTAGCTTCCATAGAGCTTGGAGACTTCTGGTCTGGTCTGTTGCTGAAACCCAAGGCAAGGGAGGTTAGTAGCCGAAGGACTGTCTAGGTGATAGAGAAGGTGTATACTCCTGGGGTGGAACAGGCATGTGGGGAAGGAGAGTTTGTGGGAAGTGAGTATGAGTGGTTCCTGGGAGAGAATTCCTTCCTTGTGATTGTGTGTTTTCCGTGTAACCTCAGCCTAGACTAGGATTCCTTTCCTTGGGGTGGAGATTAGTCCCATCTTAGGGGTGACTCACTGTTGACCTTGAGGATCACTGTGGTCTAAGGATGGGAGGTTCATGGTGTTGGACAACTGAGAGGGGGGGGTGAATCAGTTGTTACCGTGCTTAAACAATATTCTTATTTTAAACTCTTTGCAGAAACACTGAAGGACACTCACAATAGTGTAAGGAAGTAAGAAATATCATATTCAACATCAGTCACACACATGTGATACACAAAGATAGATATTTCTTGAGGAAACCAATAAAGGGTAAAAACCTCTTTTTCTTTATATGATAAGTAATAGTTACATTCTTTACATTATCATACATATGAGCACCAACTCATAATGAGGCTACAACCTCTGTTTTGCAAGCTGCTACTTCCTGAGAGCACCAACTCTCTGTTTTCTCTAGCACCCACTAGAAGGAAGCACCAACTCCCTGGTTTCTCTAGAACCAACTAGAAGGAAGAACCAACTCCCTGAGTGTTTCCAGCACCAACTGGATGGAAGCACAAACTTCCAATCATACAGGCACCAACCTATATAACAGAGAACAAGAGTTCTCCCTTGCACCACCCTACCACGCTGGTTTCTTTGACTGCAACCAGATGGAAGCTACAACTCCCTGTGTTCAAGCACCCACTTGAACCTATGAGGACAACAGTCCTCCCTAGCACCTCCCAACCTCCTTGAAATATAAATCTTTGCTACTGAAACTTATTACAGTGATATAATGTTCAACAATGGCTTACCAGACTCACCACTGTTCTTCTGCATTTTGTTGCTCTGTCTGCCTCACTGCCTTCCTGTACACATGACTTGCCCTGTCTGTTCTTCTTCCATTTATACTCTCTGCACCATGTCCCTTCAATGCAACCTTCCTCTACTGTGTATTTCTTCTCCTGCACTCTGCCTCCTTGCTCACACTTCAATCCTTCCACACAGTGACCACAGCAACTCCAACAGCAACAACAACCCCATCTCTTCTCTGTACCATGTATTTATAGCTTTTGTGTACCTTTTGCATGCAATGTTCGCAATGCCCTTGCATGGTGACTCCATGCTGATTTCCTCCACCTCTCGAGTGCTCTGCCTGATCATCATGGTAACTCTTCAGCTTCTCTGGCGGTTTTCCCATGCGTTCAACATCATTGTATGTTGTACTGAGATTACTCAACCTCTCTGGCAGTTTGAGACTCTTCGTCTTCTCTATGACAGTCGAGCTCACCTTCTATTTCAGTTACAGGCTCCAACCCTCATCTAACTGTCAATTTGCTCCACAAATCATCTTCATTCCACTAGCAGATTCCTTGTAACTCTTCAGCTCCTCTGGAAATCACACAGAAGTCTCTTTACATCCTCTGGTAGAAACCATCAATGGTTTCTAGCAGTTACACTATGAGGATCAATATTAGCCCTTCGATCATGCTCATGTTCACCTGCACCGTTGGATTGATTCCATGGGATTTTGCATTCATTTCGTCATTTTGGCATTCAGCAATTCGACATTCGTGTGACCATGTATCTCGACATTCCCAGTTGCGATCACTGAAACAGAGATTGGTTTCTCTAGCTCTTTCCTCCATCTCTCGCTGATGTGACCAAGGGCTGTGACCACAGCCTTATGCATAAGGAACTTTCGCAATTTCGCATTTCGTGAGTCTGGAGACGAGGCATCTCGACTCTCCAAGTCGCGATCCCCGATACCTCGAAATGGTGTGGGATCAACGGTCCTGATCAACACTTGATCTGACGGTTCAGATCATTTCACGATTTCGCTTATCATGATTTCGACATTCCTGTGGTGAATGTTCTTGTCACTTTCAAATCCTGATCCATGAAACTCCATAAAGAAGTCGTATCAATGGTCCAGATCACATCTTGATCTAACAGTTGCAATTACATCGCGATTTCGCATATCGCAATATCGGAATTATTGATGTTAACATTCCTTGAGATCTCCAACTCTCGATCCTCGAATTCCTGAAATGGATTTGGATTCAATGGTACAGATTCAATATTGATTCAACGGCTGCGATTGAATCGTGAATTCGCATATCGCGATTTTGGCATTCTTGTTGCATTGTTTTCTTGTCTCTCTATGTCGCGATTCATGAAACTCCGATATGGAGTTGGCTCAATGGTCCAGATCTGATCTTGATTCAATGTCTTCGATTAAGTAGCGATTTTTCATATCGCGAAATCGGGATTCCTATTGCATTGTTTCTTTGACATCTCCAACATGCGATCCTCGAAACTTAGACATGGTGTAAGTTTGTTGACGTCACATGTGTTAAATAACTGCCACGTATCACATGTGTTAAATAACTGCCACGTATGTCGTCCAGATGTGATCTTAATTTGACGGCTCAGATTACGTCACGATTTTGCATATCGCGAAATCAGGATTTATGTGGATGATATTACTTGTCATCTCCAACTCTCGATCCCCGAAACTCCGATAGGGAGTCGGATCAAAGGTCCACATAACCCCCTGATATGGACGGTCCTCTTGCTTTCGGGATTTTGTGAGCCCTCTACTCCTTGCACTTTAAAGATTGTGCAGGTTCTCCTCGATCCAACGGTGGTCGGACCCTGCACTCAGATCTAACGCCTGAGATCTATCCTCCTCTTCAGCGCACTCCTCTTGTCTATATTCAGATATGACGGCCCTCATTTTTTCGGGAACTTTGGATGGGATCCAATGATCAGAAATGCTTCACAAACTTTACGGGACTTCATCATGCTTGATCAACAGTTTAGATCAATCCTCGATTTGACGACTAAGGATTGTTGCGTTTAGACAATTGTTGCATTGTTGGTCTTCCTAAATATCACTGCGTTGTTGATCATCGCTATTGTACTCAAGCCATCATCATTGTTGTACTTTCCATCAATGACAAGCATACGCTGTGTGTAAAACATACCAAACATCCTCTGCACTATCTCTTCTGATCTTATCGAGGTTGCTCTGCAGCGTCTTCCCAAAATAATTCTGGTGCCCTTTTGTTGCATTCTTCCTTCACTCATGCCATCTTCATTGTTGTACTTGCCATCAATGACAAGCATATGCTACCTGTTAAACATTTACAACAATCTCCCCCTTTGGCATTGATGGCAAAAAAGGCACCCAGATGCTTTTCTCCCCCTTTGACATCAATGTCAAAGAGAACATTCTCCCCCTGAGATGTTGCAGTATTTTAGGAGGTATCAAATATTAAATCAATGCAAACTCCCCCTGATGGGATGGACTCTCTCATTTGAGGCCTGCAAAATATTTGTATCTAAACCAGAGTCTTCTCTTTCTTATTCTTGGACTTGTTCATCTTCGGCTTCCACTGTATCCTCTGTGGAAAATTCAAAATTGCTCACCTCTCTTACTCAGACTCCTTTATCAATATTCTCATGAGTGGATGACTCCCCCTGTCACTGTTATCTCTCTACTTCTGACTATTTTCCCCCTTTGTTCCTAAAAGGTTAACTTTCCTTGACAAGGTCTTTCCTCTTGTTGTCTCTACAGGCTGTCATGTGTATCATATTGTACATCAGAATGTTGTTTTCCTACTTGAACACTGTGCAATTGTAACTTGTACCTTTTAAATTTCCCTTGGATCTCTCCATTGAATCTCATCGATCTCTATTACTGCAATTTTCATTTTTCTTCCATTATGCATTCAATCCACGGATTTTATGTCCATATTCAATCACAAGAGAAAACTGCTACACCCACTCTCACGCCTGCTTTTCTTTCTCACAAATGAAGGACCTATATCAGGTTTCTTAGGAGCACTGATTTCTACCTTGTTGAGTCCAATACCGGATTTGT
>ML825311.1:96187-111880 GCA_009831015.1 Picea engelmannii | reverse complement strand
ACAAACTCGGCTTCTGCAAGTCCATTCAAGATAGCATTCATTCCCTTATCATTAAATCTAAATTCTAACTTATCATCCTTGGAAGCTAGCACAACAGGCTTTATGTATCCAGTCTCTACTACATCCCATACATCATCTCCTAAAGCCATTAGGTATGTTCTCATTATAACCTTCCAGAAGGCAAAATTCGTTCCATCAAATAGAGGAGGCCTAGTGACTAAAGTCCCTTCATGGCTTGTCATGTTTAAGCTCTAGGATCTACCCTTAGATAAAAAAGGGGGCCGGCTCTGATACCAATTGTTGGACAACTGAGAGGGGGGGTGAATCAGTTGTTACCGTGCTTAAAAAATATTCTTATTTTAAACTCTTTGTAGAAACACTGAAGGACACTCACAATAGTGTAGGGAAGTAAGCAATAACATATTCAACATCATTCATACACATGTGATACACAGAGACAGATTTTTCCTGAGGAAACCCATAAAGGGTAAAAACCTCTTTTTCTTTATATGATAAGTAATAGTTACATTCTCTACATTATCATACATATGAGCACCAACTCATAATGAGGATACAACCTCTGTTTTGCAGGCTGATACTTGTTGAGAGCACCAACTCTCTTTTTTCTCTAGCACCCACTAGAAGGAAGCCCCAACTCCCTGGTTTCTCTAGCACCAACTAGAAGGAAGCACCAACTCCCTGATTGTTTCCAGCACCAACTGGATGGAAGCACCAACTTCCAATCATACAGGCACCAACCTGTATAACAGAGAACAAGAGTTCTCCCTTGCACCACCCTGCCACCCTGGTTTCTCTGGCTGCAACCAGATGGAAGCTACAACTCCCTGTGTTCAAGAACCCACTTGAACCTATGAGGACAACAGTCCTCCCTAGCACCTCCCAACCTCCTTGAAATATAAATCTTTTCTACTGAAACTTATTACAGTGATATAATGTTCAACAATGGCTTAGCAGACTCATCACTGTTCTGCTGCATTTTGTTGCTCTGTCTGCCTCACCGTCTTCCTGCACACATGACTTGCATTGTCTGTTCTTCTGCCATTTATACTCTCTGCACCATGTCCCTTCAATGAAACCTTCCTCTACTATGTATTTCTTCTCCTACACTCTGCCTCCTTGCTCACACTTCAATCCTTCCACACAGCGACCACAACAACTCCAACAGCAACAACAACCCCATCTCTTCTCTGTACCGTGTATTTATAGCTTTTGTGTACCTTGTGCATGTAATGTTCACAATGCCTCTGCATGCTGACTCAGCGTTGATTTCCTCCACCTCTCAAGTTCTCTGCCTGATCATCATGGTAACTCTTCAGCTTCTCTGGCGATTTTCCCATGCGTTCAACATCACTGTATGTTGTACTGAGATTCCTCAGCCTCTCTGGCAGTTTGAGACTCTTCGTCTTCTCTGAGACAGTCGAGCTCACCTTCTATTTCAGTTACAGGCTCCAACCCTCATCCAACTGTCAATTTCCTCCATGAATCGTCTTCATTCCACTGGTAGATTCCTTGTAACTCTTCATCTCCTCTGGAAATCACACAGAAGTCTCTTCGCATCCTCTGCTAGAAACTATCAATGGTTTCTAGCAGTTACACTGTGAGGATCAATATTAGCCCTTCGATCATGCTCATGTTCACCTGCACCATTGGATTGATTCCATGGGATTTTTCATTTATTTCGGCATTTCGGCATTCGGCAATTCGACATTCGTGTGACCATTCATCTCAACATTCCCAGTCGTGATCCCTGAAATGGAGCTTGGTTTCTCTAGCTCTTTCCTCCATCTCTCGCTGATGTGACCAAGGGTTGTGACCACAGCCTTATGCATAAGGCGCTTTCTCGATTTCGCATTTTGTGAGTCTGGAGATGAGGCATCTCGACTCTCCAAGTCGCGATCCCCGATACCTCGAAATGGTGTGGGATCAACGATCCTGATCAACACTTGATTTGATGGTTCAGATCATTTCACGATTTCACATATCGCGATTTCGACATTCCTGTGGTGAATGTTCTTGTCACTTTCAAATCCCGATCCACGCAACTCCGCAAAGAAGTCGTATCAATGGTCCAGATTACATCTTGATCTGACGGTTGCAATTACGTCGCGATTTCGCATATCGCGATATCAGAATTCTTGATGTTAACATTCCTTGACATCTCCAACTCTCGATCCTCGAATTCCTGAAATGGACTTGGATTCAACGGTCCAGATTCAATCTTGATTCAATGGCTGTGATTGAATCGCGAATTCACATATCGCGATTTCGGCATTCTTGTTGCGTTGTTTTCTTGTCTCTCTTTGTCGTGATTCACGAAACTCCAATATGGAGTTGGCTCAACGGTCCAGATCAGATCTTGATTCAATGGCTACGATTAAGTCGCAATTTTGCATATCGCGAAATTGGGATTCCTGTTGCATTGTTTCTTTGACATCTCCAACACGCGATCCTTGAAACTCCGACATGGTGTAAGTCTGTTGACGTCACATGTGTTAAATAACTGCCATGTGTCACCCTGATTCGTGACTTACATGTGCTTGGAATGTTGAATCAGTCTGACACTTTTCATTACCTAGTTGTGCCACGTGTTCCTAGCTGACGTGGTTTGCTGACATGAGTCGGATCGACGGTCCAGATGTGATCTAGATTTGATGACTCAGATTACGTCCCGATTTTGCATATCGTGAAATCAGGATTTATGTGGATGATATTTCTTGTCATCTCCAACTCTCTATCCCTGAAACTCTGACAGGGAGTTGGATCAATGGTCCACGTAACCCCCTGAGATGGACGGTCCTCCTGCTTTTGGGATTTTGTGAGCCCTCTACTCCTTGCACTTTAAAGATCATGCAGGTTCTCCTCGATCCAACGGTGGTCGGACCATGTGCTAATATCTAACGCCTGAGATATATCCTCCTCTTCAGCGTGCTCTTCTTGTCTATATTTAGATCTGATGGCCCTCATTCTGTCGGGAACTTTGGATGGGATCCAACAATAAAAAATGCTTCACAAACTTTACGGGAATTCATCATGTTTGATCAATAGTTTAGATCAATCCTCGATTTGATGACTGAGGATTGTTTCATTTAGACAATTGTTTCGTTGTTGGTCTTCCTGAATATCATTGTGCTGTTGATCATCGTTGTTGTATCAAGCCATCATTGTTGTTGTACTTGCCATCAATGACAAGCACACGCTGCGTGTAAAACATACCAAACATCCTCTGCATTATCTCTTCGGATCTTATCGAGGTTGCTCTGCAGCGTCTTCCCAAAATACTTCTGGTGCCCGTCTATTACATTCTTCCTGTACTCATACCATCTTCATTGTTGTACTTTCCATCAATGACAAGCATATGCTACCTATTAAACATTTCCAACACATGGAAGGCTTGCACCTGGTTGGTGGAACTACTGTTGTTTCCAAGATAAGTACCAGATGATGTTTTAATTTATGTTTCTGCATGTTTGTGTATTTATAATTATCATGTATTCTGTTGTTCTTATGAATTATTTCTTAATTGCATGTTGTTATATAATTAAGTGTTACAGTATTGTTATTCCGCAAAGTACACAAAGTGGTGTTACAATTTGGTATCAGAGCGATTAAGCCTTGGTAACAGAAAAGGTGTGTTACAATTTGGTATCAGAGCGATTAAGCCTTGGTAACATAAAAGGTGTGTTACAATTTGGTATCAGAGCCAATGTTTCGACACTGAGCCTAGATGGGCTAGTTGAGTGGTATTTGGACCGAGGGTGAGAGGAGAAATTGTGTCTGGAGGACCAATTTCAGACCCTGGTATGGTCCGGAGTGTCAAGGAGTTACTTGACCGTGCTTATAAGCTCAAGAGGTATAGCGGTGTTGTGAAACCATAGCTGGTGTGGTATATGGCCACAAGGAGAGAGGACTCCACACTAGCAGTGTTGGAGCCTTAGGATCTGTTTGGGAAGGAAGTAGTGAACCCTTGTGACCGTTAGATCAGGAAAACATGTGTAGGGTTTAAAAACCCTTTGGAGTTGCACAGGAGCGTGGGAATCACGATACGCAAACTCCCAAAAACCCAAGAAGATCTACATTATAGATCTAGGAGGAAGGCTTGACCGTGAGATCTGGTGGATTCTCTCTCGATTTAGTCGTGAAAACCTTTCAGATTTCGCAAAGTCGGGAGATGGGAAGTGAAGAAGGTGAACACCTCTGAAACCCAAAACCTGAAATCCCAAAATGATCTACACCGTAGATCATAGGAAGGGAGTTGACTGTCTGATTCAATGGAGGAGTAAATCGTAATTTCAGGATTTCAGCAGATGGAAGTTCGAGATGTGGGGTGAAAAAACTCTGGAATGCCAAAACCTCGAAACTCTGAAAAGATCTATGCCATAGATCTGAGTAACGTCTAACCGTTGGATTTTTCCTTTTGAACATATGTGGACACATGGGTGTACCACATTCTAGTAAGTCGAGGAGACAGGCGAGAGTGGTGGGACCTGATGACGTCATCATAGGTGACGTGGAACCACCGAAGGGTGCCACTCACCACTGTATATGTGGAGACACTCATGTTGTGTGGGCCTGGAGGATAAAGTAAATCGGAATTCGGAAGTCGGGAGTTGGAAAGGAAAGCGAGTCTAGAAGTCTCAAGAACTGAAACCCCGAAACCCGAAGTCCTAAAGTCCCAAAGTATTCAGAGATGGAAGAACCTTAGCATATTTTAAGGGTGAAACCTGTGCTATGGGAACAGAGAGAAAGGAAACCAAATTTTCAGAATTCAGGAATTGAGGTGACAAAGAGTGGGATTTGCTGCAACATGAATTTATGGTCATGAAATCTCGAAAAGATCTGGACCGTTAAATCCAACTCATCAAGGATCGTTGGATCCCGTACAAGAAACCGTGTATCGGATTTCAGGGATTGTAGCAACAAGAAGTTGGGATTCACTGCATTATGAACTCCCGGGTACCGAAGACCCGAAACCCGAAAGTGAGTGTGAGAGCCTCATGGACCAAAACCCTAAAGCCAGAAGTCCTGAAATTGTAGAGTCGTCAGAGCTCAAAAAACTTGGTGAAGTTAAAACGTTTTCTCACTCACGTTGATTTATGAATATTGTGATTTTGTAAGGGTTAAGGCCTGACAAACTTTGGTTGACTGCACATTATGTGTGCAGAGTTCAATGAGTGTTAGGATAGCCAAAAACCGACACCGAGTATGGAATTGTAAGAGCTGCAGATTGCCTCTGAAACAAAGGACGAAAGGGTAGGAAGGAATGTCAACCTAGGAGTCGAGGGAAAAAACTCTAATGTGCACGAAAAAGAGATCGATAGGGAAGGAAATATGATGAAACTCATTGAAAGATTGTATAAATATGCACAGGCTCGTCGAGCTGATAGCCGAAAACTCATGAAAATCAGGGATCGGCAGGGTGAATTCAACTTAAAAATGTTGAAGAGCCTAGAAAGAATAGAAAAGAAATTGGAAAAAGAGAGTGACACAAGCAGGTCAAGAAGTGTCAGAACCCCTGAGAGGAGAAGGAGATCAAGGAGTGGTAGCATACATTACCATCTCTCCCCGAAGAATTCTAGCAAGGAAACACACAGTAGTTCAAGCCCGTCCCCTACCATAAAACACCGAAAATATGGAAAGGATGAATTGAAAGGGGAGATGAACAAGATCAAGCCTCCAACGTTTGATGGAGAACATAAGAAGGAGGAAGATGTCGAGACATGGTTGCTTGGCATGAAGAAATATTTCCAACTGTAGAACTACTCCGCTCATGCAGAAGGAAGAATTGTGATGTACCAGCTAAAAGGAAAAGCATCCATGTGGTGGGATCAGTTTTTGCAAGTACAACACATCAGAGAGAAAGATATCACTTGGAAGGAGTTTAAGAGGTATTTCGAGAAGAAATGCCTGACCAAAATATATTATGACACAAAGATGAAGGAGTTATTTGAACTCAAGCTAGGCAGCATGACCATTGATGAGTACGAACGAAGTTTCTTGGAACTATTGAAGTATGTTCCATTCATCAAAGATGAGACTGACAAGATTCAAAGGTATATGAGTGGACTGCCACCTTCCATCAGTGATAAGATTCAGTATGATGATCCTAAGACTATGGAAGAAACAATAAGAAGGGTGAAATTCTTGTATGAACAGCAAAGAGAAAATCCTACCTTTCAGAAGGCTTGGGATGATTAGAAGAAGTTCAGGAAAGAGCAGAGGAAGAAGAGAAGCAAGCCTCCCTTTTTTAGAAATAGTCCTTAGGGATAGCCATCCTTTAGAGACCCCAGGAAGGATGAAGTGGGTGAGCAAATTCCAAGACTGCCACCTATGGAGTGTTGGGGTTGTAAAGGAAACCATAGGTAGAGAGAATGCTCCCACAGAAAAGATAAAGAGAGAACTGTCCATAATGTTCAGCAAGATGAAACAGTGGAGGATATGGGTAACAGAATGCCAAGAATCTACACAGCCCTGGACAACAAGCAAGAATAATTTCAATCGCACATGATTGAATTGGAAGGTATGATTAACAATTGACCACTTATTATTTTAATTGATTCAGGGGCTAGCCATAGTTATGTAGATCTTAGGGTGGTAGAAAGTTTGCGTTTAACAAGAAGAAAACATGAAAAGTCTTGGCTAGTGCAGTTAGCCACAGGAACCAAAAGGAAGGTCACTAAATTTGTTAAGTCATGTTCAGTGGACGTGAAAGGATTGAGCACTAAGGCTGAATCGAATATTCTACCTTTAGGCTCTTATGACTGCTTAATTGGGATGGACTGGTTGGAACAGCACCATTCCCTTCTGGACTGCGGTAAAAAGAGGTTTACATGCCTGGACGAAGAGGGAAATCTGGTAACAGTCCAAGGAATTCCCAGAGCCATGGTTGTTAGAGAAATCTCAGCCATGGAGATGAAGAAGTGTTACAGGAAAGGCTGTCAATTATTTGTAGCCCATGTGGGAGAATCATCCAGAGATGGAGTCTCGAAGATGGAAGACCATGAAGTACTCATAGAGTTCAAAGACGTATTTCAGGAGGTACCTGGACTACCTCCAAAGAGAGACATCGATTTTTCTATAAATTTGATGCCCGGAGCAACTCCAGTTTCGAAGGCTCCTTATAGAATGAGTACGCTAGAGCTAAAAGAGTTGCAATTGCAGCTTGAAGAGCTTTTGAGGAAGGGGTACATTCACCCAAGCGTGTCACCTTGGGGTGACCCAATCCTATTCGTGAAGAAGAAATATGGGATTTTGAGGCTATGCATTCATTTCCAGCAGTTGAATAAGGTAACTGTCAAGAACCAGTATCCTCTGCCAAGGATCAATGATCTTTTTGATCAGTTGAAGGATGCAAAAATATTTTCAAAAATAGATCTCAGATATGGATATCACCAAGTGAGAATAAATGATGAGGACATCAGCAAGACTACCTTTAGAAAAAGGTATGGTCATTATGAGTTCACAGTGGTGCCATTTGGACTGTCAAACGCACCTGCTATTTTCATGTGCTTAATGAATGGTGTATTCAGGGACTATTTAGACAAGTTTGTCATAGTCTTCCTGGACGACATCTTGGTGTATTCCAAGTCATATGAAGAGAATGAGCAACACCTGAGAATGGTGTTGCAAGTGTTGAGAGAACACCAGTTGTACGCCAAGCTGAGAAAATGCTCATTTTATCAAAGGCAGATCCATTACTTGGGACATATTATATCAGAAGAAGGGATCGATGTGGATCCTGAAAAGGTTGAGGCCATCCGAGAATGGCTAGCACCAAGGAATGTGGCATAAGTTAGATATTTTATGGGTCTGGCAGGCTACTACAGAAGGTTTATAGTCGGATTCTCAAAAATAGCTCACCCTATCACTTCCTTGCAAAGGAAGGAGAAAAAGTTTCAATGGACTGAAGAGTGTGAGAGCAGTTTCTAGTAATTGAAGCAGCTGTTAACCAGCACTCCAATCCTGAAAATCGCAGATCCAAATATGGATTTCATGGTGTGCACAGATGCATGTAAGGAGGGACTAGGAGGAGTTCTCAGCCAAGAGGGATTTTTAATCTATTATGAATCCCGAAAGTTGAAAGAGCATGAAAGGAATTATGCCACTCATGATTTAGAACTGGCAGCAATTGTCCACGCATTGAGGAAATGGAGACATTACCTCATGGGAAGGAGAATCGAATTGAGATGGAAGACAAACTGATAAGAATTAAATAGAATTTGAAAGTTTCCTAGGACAGGCAGAAGAGTGATGTTGATAAGAACAGAACCCACAGAGAATACAAAGTGGGTGATCATGTTTTCCTAAAAGTAAAAACTAATAGGAGTTTCCTGAACTTGGGAAGTTGCACCAAGTTGGCAGCAAGATTTTGTGGGCCATTTGAGATCCTTGAAAGGATTGGGCCAGTTGCATACATGCTTTCATTACCTGCATCTATGACTGTACATAATGTGTTTCATGTTTCACTACTTAAGAGATATATACATGATGCTAATCATGTTATTGATTGGAATGTGATTCAGGTGGAACCAGAAGGTGTCCTGCAAGTGCATCCTGTGCGCATATTGGACAGGAAAAGCAAACAGCTCAGGAATCAAGCCATAGAGCTTGTAAAGGTCTAGTGGACCTGGTACCATCCTGAGGATGTGACATGGGAGCATGAAGATGCTATGCGGGCAGAGTACCCACACCTTTTTGAAAATTTTGAAAAGCTTGCAAATGAAGTGTGAAAGTTTCACTTAGGAGAGTGCAAAAATAAGGGAGGGGGATTGTAATGTCCCCAAGGCCGAGCCCTGTTGTAAATATTGGTTATGAAATGAATTGTAAATATGTTTTATAGGCTGGTGAGAAAAGTTTATATAAGCTGGTAGGCTTATGTGATTGTTAGGCCAGAGAACCTAAGGGTTGAAGGCCAAGAGCCTGATTTTGTACCTGTATGTATGCAGCACATTAATAAAATATAAACACTGCCACGTGCAAGCCGACACGATGAATGAGTGATGGGGGACTAAGCATCCATAGAGAGGGCAATGGATTAGGGGTTGGAAGGTGGGAGAAGGGGCTAAGTGTTAAGCCTAGGGGGTTTAAGCCTTGGGAATAATAATTTAATATTATTCCAAAAGACATGTGAATAATATGTCTTATCCTAAGTTCTTTTGGAAGAACAAGCAACTTCCAAAGGGAAGGAACGCATGCTGAAGGAACGCATCCAGTTACATGGGCGACAAATTTCAACCCTAACCCATGCAAAGAAAGGACTGAAATGAGTCGTGATGGGGGTTCTCCTCCATGCTACCCGACCTTCTGAACTGTACATTCGATCCGACCTCTGCAAGAGACCTCATGCAATTATGGAACCCAGGGAGGGAAATAGTCTATGTTGATTTCTAGAAAAGCAGAGACACCCTCCATCTGAACAGATCGAGCCTGTGTGTGGAATCTCTGTCCCAAAGCCATAACCGTGAGACCAATCCACCATTGTTGAACCTGTTGGAAAGCCCGTGTCTGTTTTCCCCATTGGTTTTTTTGGCCACGCAGTGTTGGACTGCGTGGGGATTGTTGTCCAGTTGTACAACACTCTCTCCAGGTGAGAGAGGTGATTGAGGTTGGAAGAACAAGTTGTTGGCCTGTGAGCGATTCTCTCCAGGTGAGAGAGTGTGCAGAGGAATGAGAGAACTCCTGGAAGGAACCCTGTAGCTTCCACAGAGCTCCACAGAGCTCGGAGACTTCCGGTCCGGTCTGTTACTGAAACCCAAGGCAAGGGAGGTTAGCATTCGAAGGACTCTCTAGGTGACAGAGAAGGTGTATACTCTTCGGGTGGAAAAGGCATGTGGGGAAGAAGAGTCTGTGGGCTGTGAGTATGAGTGGTTCCCGGGAGAGAATTCCTTCCTTGTGATTGTGTGTTTTCCCTGTAACCTCAGCCTAGCCTAGGATTCCTTGCCTTGGGGTGGAGCTTAGACCCAGCTCGGGGGTGACCCACTCCTGAGAGGAGCAGTGTTGTCTAAGGCTAGGAGGTTCGTGGAAGTCCTACACCTGGTTGGTGGAACTACTATTGTTTCCAAGATAAGTACCAGATGATGTTTTAATTTATGTTTCTGCATGTCTGTGTATTTATAATTATCATGTATTATGTTGTGCATATGAATTATTGCTTAAATGCATGTTGTTATATAATTAAGTGTTACAGTGTTGTTATTCCGCGAAGTACACAAAGTGGTGTTACAATTTGGTATCAAAGCGATTAAGCCTTGGTAATAGAAAAGGTGTGTTACAATTTGGTATCAGAGCGATTAAGACTTGGTAACAGAAAAGGTGTGCTACAGCTACAAAAAGGATTCCATCTAAATTTATCATATGTCTTATGTACTCCAATGCAAAAATCCTCATTGGGAGGTATTTAGGAAAACTATATGGTGGCATCTTACATCCATACACCCTTATTTCTATATAATTCTGGTATAAATACCAGTCACATGTCTTGGCTTGCTCAGCTAGATGTAAAACCTTCTGAATTTATTCACTAACCATGGGTTATGTATTGTTGCTCAGTAAACAAGTATCTGGATAAATGAACTGATCATTAAAATATTTGAAACTATACTCCACTGAGTTCTTTCTCACCAATGAAGTCCAAAATGTGACTGACTGTGAGTTTCCTTGTTCATTTAGCTTATGGAGTGCGAAAGGGAACTTTTTTGCTTGATAGAATATGAACACATAAACCAAAATTGAAGAATACTTGAACATCACTTCGGTTGGAAACTTAAGAAATTGTTCATGAATGTTGTCAGCCAAGAATTGACTGAAATTAAAGTTCATAGAAACATTTTCTTTTGTAGAGAAAATGGACAGAAAACCTAAAATAGTTTCATCTACCCATTTATCAGAATAATATCCTAATAGACATGAGAGCATGGAGATAATCTGATTAGCCTTCTCTGGGAAAATATAAGAGGGGTATGGTGGATTTTTCTTAAGCAGTTGGGCATCTTCAGGGAGGAAAATTTCAAAAATTTGGGCTCTCTGGGAAAAGGCCAATTTTTGATATAATTCATTTAGGGCTTCGATAGAGAAAGGGATGGTGGAGTTATTTTGAGGGATCTACAACATTTGGTTAATGGTCTCAGGAGTAATTGTAAAAATAATTTCACCATCTCGAGATGCAATGGCTCTTTGGCTTGGCATTTAAGGGTGAATTCAGGGGAAAAGTAGGTTTGGGGAAACATGTAGAGGGGTAAATTGGATTCCCAAAGTCCAATTTCATCACTCTGGTCAAGGAAATTATCCTTCATCCAACAGTGTAATTTGAATAAATCGAATTCACAGTCAGGCTCTGCAACTTTATAATCTATGTCTGCCAGAGGAATGTGGTCAAGGTCAATTGGAGGGGGAACCATTGGATTATCATAGGTGTCGACAAACTTTCCTTTGGGAGACATAATTGAAAAACTAACAATAGAATAGGATAGCAATGTTGTAAATTACCGGGAAAATAGCTCGCCAGTTGAAGGCAAGTGATGGTTGTGGTAGTATGACAACAATCTTTTCTTAGTCTTCACAGGTTCATAATCAACAAATAGTGTAACGGGGGGGAACATGGGTTTTTGTTATGTGCAGGGATATCCGTTAGGGTGCGGGACCGTTACGAGACAACTAACGGTCATAGGGAAGGAGTTAATTGGCTAACAGATAGTAGGTGTGGAAACAGGTGTTGTGTAGGGAGAGGTGAGTAGCGGGGAATTGGTGGTATCGGGAGTGAGTTAGGCAGATTTCAGAGGGGCTAGTAGGCAGTTTGTGGTAATCAAGGTGGGGTGAGAAACGATGAGGGAATGCCACGTTAGGTGAGGCCGGAGTGAGGGAAAACAACTTTTCGAACCCCCCCTCCGTCGATAAAGGTAGGTAGGTTGGGGGGGGCGAAAACAAATGAGGACCATCGATCGAGAGGAGGGACGATGTCAACGTGGAATATCTGCACGGAATTTATTTGCTACAAGACAAAACTTTTCTACTTTGGTTAAAAACATATGCATCGTGAAACATAAGCAAAATAATTTGCTTACTAACCCTTTCATTCTCATTTTATTTTTCCTATACTAATATAACTTATTTTCATCAACTTAGGGTGCATTTTAATGTGCACACCCTGTTTAATTTTCTCTGAAGGGAAAATTTATCTAACATATATTCTATCCTATGCATCTAACTAATTAATCCATCTGAAACAATTGGATAAATTTCTTCTTCTACCTAACAACAGAAATTGAAAATTGTTCGATCATGATTAAACTGTATGATTCAAACAAGGATCTAGGAATGCAGCATTCAAATTTGCTACAATTTTACATTTTTTTCGTTTCATGAAGTTTTTCTTTTCCATTTCTTTTCTTTTCTTTTCTACCCTCTTTTCATTTACATTATTTTTTACCTTTTTCTTTTATTTTTGGAAATCATTTGCAATATATAATATTATTTACAATACAAAATCACGGAAAAAAAAATATCCAATCACCATCTGATACTATGAACTATAGGACTCTAACATAAGGCTATGTTCTCCCACTTAAAAAGATACTGTATAAAATGTTGTAGTGATGATTAGTAAACATATTTGAAGGTATAATTAAAAGGATAGAAAATAAAAAATACATTGTCAAAGTATAAGTTGGAAAATAGTTATTTTTAATTCTTCCACCATTGGATGGAGTGGATAGTATTGGTTTTCAGTTTCTGGTTAATTTAAAAAACACTAACCATTAAACATGTGTAGAAAAGTTGTTTGATTTCCTCACTTCGTGGAATGAACGAAATCTTTTATGAATTGCATGAAATGTATTTTCGTGTGATTGAGCCCTTGCCTTGGTATTAAAAGATTTTACAAATTGCAATGAAAAAATTAGGATTCTCTCTATTCAATAATTTATTTTCATAGTTTACTAAAACAAGAAAGATACATTTTAAAACCCACATGCATAACTAAAGCTACAATAATTTATTTATATAGTTTAGAAGAACTAGAGCTCAAAAGATATTTCGGGAATGAGCAACGACATAATGTTCGTATTGCTACTCTTTTTGTTAATAAAAAATTGTTTTAAAAAGATTCTATTGCACATAGTAACAAGATTGCTACTCTTTTTGTAAATAGAAATTTGTTTTCAAAAATATTGTGCCATAAAGTGTCTTAACATATTCATTAGACAAAACTTTTGGTTGGTGGCTTAGAGGATTTTGCAGGTTGTGATGGAATTGAGATTCTTCATATTACCATGCTCCTTTTTCTTATTATTAGTTATTGTCGTGTAGGGAATACAGTTTTCACTTTGCGGTCAAACAACATTGACTTACCATTTAGTTTATGAAATTTGTGTAATGTTTTATAATGTTTTGGAAAAATAATGTATTAAAAATATATATTTTAAAAATTAAAATATATTTTTAATTTAATTTTTTTATAATATTATTTTATGATTGGTTAAAAGTATTGATTTGACAATATATCTCTAGTTTGGAAAGTAATTTCCAGTCTCAAAAAATCTAATAAAAATCATGAAAAAATCATAGAGAACCAGTTGTTAAGTGATACAAAATTGTGGCTAGCTTTATTAATGGATAATGAACTCAAGGATTTGGAAGGAATGAGAATTGAAGGTTTTTGGGATAAGGGAGGGGGTGCCCTCCTATGTTTTATCGACTAGCCTACAGCCTCTAAATGTGTGCTAGTTTCCAATTGATGTGATTCCTCTTTTTGGAGAAGATATGGCAGTTAATGAGACAAGTTGCAACTACTTTCCTTGGAATCATGAGGTTGTTGATCATCAAGATATTATCCTACTATGCAACCCACTTGAGAAGAAACCAGACTAGTGATAAAGTTTCAAATCCTTGATAGAGTGTCAGCAAGACTGAATCCCATAGCGCCTCCATGGTTGGGGAAAAAACAGCAGTGGGGACACAGGGGGTAGAAGAAGATGGATTTTAAAGCCAAATGTAGACATCAAATATGCCATAAATAACATCCAAAAATGGTTTGAAGTCAATGAGAATAGTGGCATGTCCAACTTATTGCTTGAATTCAAACATTTCCATGTGTTGTAACAAAGGCTTTAATGATTGCTATTTTTGTGGTGCGAGTTTTCTTCAGATAAATTCAAAATATCCACAGTATTATTTGTTGTCTACATGGATACATGAAAAAAATACTCTCATTATAAAATCCAAAAAACTTTTAAATCTTTGAGCAATACAATTAAAACATGGTTAAACGAGTTTGATTAAAGCTTAAATCATTGTTAAAGGTTAAACAATCAAATCACGATCTAAATTAAAGTCCAAATTATAACATGCTAGGCACCTAGATTCGATGGTTCGAAGGAAGAGATAATCAATGGTGAAGGATAATATCGAAGATATAAACCAATGGAAGTTAATGGAAGCAAAAAAACTCCAATACCACCAAACCATTGTTGATACACATGTCATGTTCCTGTTAAAATTAGATTTTTTTTTTAATTTTGAAATTGCTTTCCAAATCTTTGATGCCACTTCCAATATTAATCCCACCACCTTGTCATTTGGTAGTTGAGATCATTTTATCCACCTATCACATGATCAATGAAAGACCAATAGAAGATTAACATGTGTATTCTGATGAAAGGAAAATTAATAAACATTATTTTGATAAAATAACAAAGTTGTCACCTTTCATTTCATCATTTGAACGACAAAGACACTAATAGAGATTGCAGGTATTTGAGTCAAAGATTGTTTTATCTACGAATTCAAGGAGGAAAGTTTTATTTTCATCAAAGTAACCAAGTTTTTCAAAACAAGGGTATTTTCGAATAACTCCTTCTGAAATCAAATTTCTTGTAAAATATTGATAGAGGATATTTTAAAGAAAATTTGCAGCAAATTGATTATGGAAATCTAGATGACTCTTACGAAAAAGGTAGCAATTTTACATCATCCTAAAACGGAAAACCCAATTTTTAAACAATTTGTTGATAAACATCTAGATGTTTTTGAAAACAAATTATTAGATAAAAATGTTGAAGAAATTTGAAACTTAGCTTTCTCAAGGTTTAGTGATAATCTATAAGATATCCATGTTTAGGAATGTGGTCTAGCTCAGGCTATTGTTCCTACAACATTTCATTTTCCTATGTTTGTCCATATGTGTGCCTAGTTTTATGATCTAGTTCAGAGGGTTATTGAGGATAAAAGAAACCATAAAATAATCTTCTCAGTTTTAGAACTACCATATCGTAATTACAATTATTTTTTTTGTTTGTTAATTTGTGCGGGACCTGTTGGCTACGCGATTAACCTGTGGCTTGAGAAACCGTGACTCAGGGGCATCTAAGCCGTCAAAATCACCCGGGGATCGCACCCGGCCTGAGCCACACCAACCCTTAACATGGTTGGATTTTTTTTCCCCACAGGTTTCGAACCGGTGACTTTAACATCACGGAGTGGCTTAACAACACACTCCATCACCGACTGTCCTACACCTCGGGGACTGAAAGTTGAAGGGCATGGGGGTGGGCTTTGATCCACTTATGTGTGCACGGGTCACAATACCATTTATTATAGTATCTCTGGGTGCAACCACACGTTCGACCACTACCTCAAGGTGTCCCCATGGCTCCAGGTAAAGCCCTCACGAGAATTGAACCT
>ML825311.1:83311-96137 GCA_009831015.1 Picea engelmannii | reverse complement strand
GTATCTCTGGGTGCAACCACACGTTCGACCACTACCTCAAGGTGTCCCCATGGCTCCAGGTAAAGCCCTCACGAGAATTGAACCTTGCCCAACGGTGAAAAACTCCTCGCTTTCCACCATTGGATCCAACCCCTTTGGGCTTCGTAATTACAATTATTACTTGACAATCGATAAAGAATTAATGAAGAGGAATTAACATGAGAATTCAACTCATTATAAGTACCAGAAAAAAAAAAATTATGATGAAAATATTAATGATACTAGCTAGTACAGAGTTAAAATTCCTTGAGTTCATCTTTGTCCAAAGAATTAGTCAAAGAAATCATAATTATGATTCATTTACTCCTTGGTTATGATAATGATACTTCAGCTGATTAAATTGTTCTAGGGTTTATTCTTAAAATAACTCAATCAACTAAATTCAATTTTGTTGGTTTTCTTTCTAAGGTCAGAAATGAACAATTATAAAATTTTGGACAATGGAAGAGTTTTAGATATCACACATACCTGATATAGATTTTGATCTATCAATAATTAGTTTATTTCCAACATTTAAATTTGAAGAAGATCAACAACGAAAATTTCATTTAGTCATTGAATGGACTCACATTGTGAAAGACTATGGTTAGAAAAATGGTTATAATGTTTTTAGGAATCAAGTTATGGCCATTTCATATACTTTATTTTACAATGAGTTTCCCCCAAGAAATTTTCTTAAGTGAAAATCTTTCTTACATCCAAGCCAACGATTAAACTATGAAGATTGGTACATTTTGGAAAATTACATAGTTTTGAGGATTTAAGGATCTAATTTAAGACCCTATAAGCTTCCATACTTTCTTAATCCAATAATTGTTTCTCTAGAGCATATAAGACAAATATTGTATTCATTTTTCTTCTAAAAATAAAAAGACCTCTCCAATTACCAACATAAATTTTATTTTTCATTGTAAAAAATAAAGCATTTTTTGAGATTGTAGATAAAATTATGAAGATTTTCAATTTTGAAGAGGATGATCCCTGGAAATATGATGAGACTTCTAGTTTTTTCTACACCTTATCTTCATCATCTATATATAGATAGAGAAAAATTATCCAATAAAGAATCATTGGAAGAGCTCAATAGTTTCTACAGGAGCAAAGTTTGACTCCATCATAAGAGAGAAATGTTAAGGAAGAACCCACTAGAGGAATTTTGGCATTTCTTCAATTATTACAATTGATGATGATCAGACAAATAAAGGATCTGACATTGTAATGGAAACTCCAACGAAGGTATAATTTCATAGGAAAACATTAGATGACCCACTGGAAGAAGATGAGCCAGAACTCCCCATAAAAAATATGAAGCTAGATCCAAGAGATGAAGAAGAATCAAGAAAAGAAATAGAAGTGAGGAAATAATTACTTGAGAAATTAATTACTTCAATAACTCATATCTCATCTTTAGGTGATCCCACACATAAAGGTGTCGGAAGAATAATCCTAGGAAGTGAAGTTTCAAGTGAAATATCTACTACAGAAGAAAATCGTGATGTGTTCACTAAAATGAAATTAAACAAGAGAAATTCTAAACAATTAAAGGAATATTTGTATTCTCAGATCATCCATGAAGGATCTGCTCCACCTAGGTTGTTATCTACTATCAACTATGAAAAAAAATCTTTTCATATGGTTGTCTTATAGCCTAAATTTGACAAACCTGAAAAAGGTCTAAAAGCCCAAGACTATGAGACAACTAATTTTTATTTTTATTTGCATAATATGATTCTATAAGATAAAATTGAATGGCATAAACAAACAGAGAACATATTGTCTAGAGATCTTATTTGAGAAATGGTCAATGTCAAAAAATTGAAGATGTGGATAATCAAATTAGTGAATCGGTGAAAGAATGAAAGAAGCACAAATAGAGCTCTGAAGACATCAATCAATGATCTGGAACAAAAGTTAATTTATTTGGGACATGGATCAGAAAAAGGTTATTTATTTGGGACATGGAACAAAACTTAATTTATTTGAAACTTGAAGTGAAGAAAGCTTGGGAGTAGTTGGGAGATAAAGTTTAGATTGCAAATGATGTCATAAAGTTTTTGAATAATGAAAGTAAAGATGATCTGGAAGCATTGGATATCAAGGATAGAACAATTTTCATCATGAAAACAAGTATATTAAATGTCAAACATATTTTCATATTATCATCTCAAAATAAATGTCAAGTAGTTCTACAGTTTGGTCTTGATTTCAAAAATAGATTTACAAAAGCTTTTGAACTTGGATTTCCAATACCATGGAACAAAGAAAGATGGCTTTACCCTAAGGAAATTTATGAAGAATCTCTTGAGAAAGAAAGATGAAATCATGAATAATTTAACGATGTCATTGATACAGTCAGGGAATTAATTATTTATGAGAAGTTATTTAAGGATTTCATGTTACTAAGTATTCTCATTAATATTCAAAAAAATCTACCTCTTGTTTGTTATGATCTTTACTTGTTTGTTATGATCTTTATATAGAATTGGATATTGCTATAAGAAAAAAGGGTGAATAGAAAATTCCAAAAGGGAATGATTGGAAACACATTGCAAAATTTAAAAAAAAAAAAGTTACCTTATTAGCATCTTCTTTTGATGTGATTTATTCCTCTCTTCTAACTCAGATGATAATGTCAGTATCAGAGTTCCCACGTCATATGCATCAGCACTAGTATCCACATCAGTGATGATAGCTAAGAAGAAAAAGAAGAAGAACATGTAACATTTCATGAGTAATTGTTTTAATAGTTGTTCCAAGAAATAAGGGGGTCCACTCTTACCATGATGTCTGAAATTGGAAACTATTCTCACTTCAATATAAAATAGTTAGAGATAAGAGATAAAAGAAAAAAGGGAATCAAAGAAAGGCATTGTTGTCAAACTGACAAAAGAACCTGCTTCAACAGTCTTCTCGATCCTCTTAGCTTTAGATTTTTCTGTCACTTTCATGACTTATTATTCATAGAGGATTCATCCATTGTTTGATTAGAATTGTAATTTTCTCTTTATTTGAGGAATTTTGATACTTTTCTGAAAAACTTATGAGATTTTCTCTCAAAATATTTTTGTAACAATACAATTTTTGTAATTCTATTCACATGTTGATTTTTGCAAACTATCATTGTTAGTATTATATATTAATATTCTTAATTTCTCTCTTTCATTTCCATACTTATAGTATTTATTACTGAAATATCACGAATTTGAGAATGTTATGAATATTATATTGAACATTCTTTGAAATTTGTTTTGCTTTATTTTTATTTTGAAGAATTTGTTCCATTTTATTTTGTGAAACACGACTGATTAAGGATATTTGTTATCTTCAAAAAAAAAAAATTATACTTTATGTTTTTTTTTCTTTAATTACTCTTGAAAGCTATTTAAATATGAATATGGTGCCCTTCATGAATATGAACGCATGCCATTTTTATTTTTCTTTAAATCTTACTTTCACCATCCTATTTCAATGTTTTGGTTTAAGTGTTGTATTTGAAACATATACACACTTTCACAAAAAATTCTTTAATTTAGTCGAAGAAAAAAAAATTAAAACTAAATCTACACTTTTGAGGTTACCCCCTTCTAGTTTCTAGAATATTTCAGTAAGCCTAAAGCAAGGAGGATATTTTCCTCCATATGGTTCCTTGGACATGTTCTCTTTTCAAGAACAACCCAAGGAACAACATATGATTTGGTGTCATTTCCAGCGAATGAAAATTCAATTTCTATTCCTTGGGAAATGAAAAATGAAAAGTTTTGTTTATTGATGATGAACAAGAATAAAACAACAAGATTTATGATTTGACAAAGAGAATTACTACAACAAATTTCAAAAAGGTGAATCCATTGGAAAAACTAGAATAAAACAGATGACATACAAGGTCAAATCCTAATCCTAAAGAAATTCCCATTTAATTGAATCCTAAAAGAATAAATTTTGAATCAAATAGAAGAAAACAAGGTGGTTCTTAATCATCAGGTACTCCTATCATCGAAAGTATTTCAATTCTTGAAAGTGAGTGTTATGAACATAGGCCTGAATCTGTTATCCCTTCAAAGATTTCATATGGAACTCCTATAAAGAAAAAAACTCATCAATCAAGTGGTAATAGAGCTTCTCCTATATCTCATTTAGGGTTTCTTGGTAGAAAACATATCTCTCCTAAATATAAAAACTTAATTTTTAGTCATATTATGGGTGGAGTAGGGGAAGGAGGAGTAGGAGGATTACAAGGAGGGGGAGGATGAGGAAATATTCCATTACCTGTACCTCCTGAAAATATTTGGGTAGCTACTAGATATGGACCCATTTCTCTCCCACATAATCTTCATAATATGCCAAACAATTACTCGAAATTCCTTCCAAAATTCAATAGTGAAAATGAAACATAAATAGAAGATCATGTACTTGTGTTCCAAGATTGTACAAATAACCTAGTTGTTGAAGATGAAGATATATAAATGCACATTTTTGTTCAAATTTTAGAAGGTGATTCTAGAAAATGGTTTATAAATTTACCTGCAAATTTGATTCCTTCATGGAATGTATTACACACCACCTTCATGAACCAATGGGGAGGGAAAAGAGAGCATCAATATTATCTAACTAAGTTTTCGGCATTAAAACCAAAAAATGGAGAATAGGTATTGGAGTTTAATAAAAGGTTTAATAAATTATACAATAGGATTCCCGCTTCTATTAGACCCTCTCTTGTACTAGCTAAGGTCACTTATGTAGTTGCTATTGATCCTAAATTTTTTATGATGTTAAGGGAGAGGAGATCTATCAATTTAGATCAAATGTAGAATGATGATTTTGACATTGAAGGTAATATGGCTGCCGTGAAAGATTAGGCTTAAAACTAAAAATAATGACAAAAAGAAACAAAAAGGAAGAAATGATAAAACTCATTAGGGATCTTTTTAACAAAATTGCAAGGCTTGAAATGGGTAACATAATTGTTGGTCTAGCTCCACAGAATGTTGGATAGAGAAATCATGAACAAAATCCAAGACAAGAATATCCTAATTTCCAGTACAAAAATAAAAATAAAAATCAGTTTAGAATTAGACCTTTTAATGCTCAATTATTGAGGAGAAATGAGGAACCACCTATTTCACCCCTATGAGAAATAATGTTGTAGAATACCAGGTTAATATTGAATACTTTCAGCCTAATTTCTTGAATAACAATATCCAATAGGACATTTGAACTAGTTAGAAAATGAAGGAATCCCTTCTCATTTAACACAAGATGAATATCATGATTCTTTGGGCATTAATATTCAATTTTCATAAATTGTTCAAGAAGAAGTTGAGGAATTTTGGTCTACTAAATATAGATTATTTGTTGATTCTTTGCAATATGAAATGCAAAAAAAATATGATCTTAGGCCCATACCAAACAAACAACCATAAATTACCAAAGAAAATGAACATATTGGGAAAAACAAACAATAAAAAATAGATGAAATAAGGAGTTCTTCTAAAGAAAAATCAAATGATAAGGTTTAGGATCAATCTAATTTTTACACAAGTCCTTTCAATTAAAAAAATGAATTAAAAAAGATTAAGGTTCTTGTTCCTTTGACAGAATTGGTAAGGAATCATGCTTACAAAAATGAATTGGAGAAATTTTTAAATAATTCTTCTCCTACAACATAATAATAAACTAAACATTTGTAGGATGATTCTCCACGGGTGTTGGTTGGTCCACATCTTGAGGAAAAAGTAGTGTCACACCACCTTTTTACGTAAGTTTGACCATTCATGGCCATCTTTTACATAATTGTATGTTATATTTAGAGCATCAGATAACCTTATGCCAAAGTTCATTATGGATAAGTTGGGATTATGTATTACTAGGCCCTACACAAATATTTATTCATTTGATTCTAAGAAAGTGAAATGCATGGGAATGATAAAACATTTAGTTGTTCATTTGTCCCAAATTCCATCAAAGAACATTATGATGGATGTGGTAGTAGATGATGTCCCTATAAGCCTGGTATGCTATTGTCTAGATCCTGGGGAGCTAAACTGGAAGGCTCATTACAATTAGATATGACTTATGTAACAATCCTAGTTTTTGGAGGTCAAACCAGAAGATTGTGCTGAGAAGATAAATTTGCATATACAATTAGCAATTCAAACAATTCAAAAACCTTTACAATATATGTCGAAAATGATGAGATGGGAAACTATGTACTCTCGTTCAATGTTGATGAATATTATTTTGTTGTTCAAAAACCTTTAATTAGAAAACTCGAGTCAGAAAAGTCAGAAAATGAAATTTGGAAAATGTTCTTTGATGGAGCTTCATCAAAAAATGGCTTAGGAGCAGGTATTATTTTTGTTTCACCTTCTGGAGTAAATCATTCTTTTTATTTTAAGCTTGAGTTTGAAACAACTAATAATGTTTCTAAATATGAGGCATTGGTTTTAGGTCTTGAAATAACCAAAGTAATAATGTTACAAAATGTGATTATTTTTGGTGACTCTGAATTAGTTATTTGTCACGTCAAAAACAAATTTCAAAAAAAACATCCTAGGATGAGAGAGTACAAAAATCAAGTTTGGGATTTGATTGACAACTATTTTTTTAGCCATAAACTTATTGCAATTTCTAGGAATTAAAATCAACAAGTTGATTCCTTAGTTGTGTTATCTAGTCTTTTCAAAGCACCAAATATTTTATCTTTAAAATATGAGTTTGAATTTCTTTACAGACCTTCAATTCCTAATAATATTAAACATTGGTGGGTTTTTTAAGATAATATGGAAATTAGAAGATTCCTAAAAACAATAAATGAGTTCTCAGTTGTAGATATTGATTATGAGAATGATTTTTTCAATAATGATGGTGTAAATAATGAGGTTGTATATAATAAAGGGAAACAAAAGATGTAAATAATGAAATTAAATTAAAAAAATTGATTAGCGATCACAATATTGTGTAGTTAAAGAAAAATTATATTTGTAGAGGCCCCATTCCATTGGAGAAAATTTTGTATCATAATGATGCAGTAGTAAGGCCAACCATCCAACCATAGAAAGTGATATTGAAGAAATAAACATAAAAATTGTTAAAGCTCCAAAAATGTTCAAATTTTCCAAATTTTTACCCTCAAAATATAAACAGATATATATTGAAATCTTCACATAATTTAGTGATGTTTTCACTTGGAGTTATCATGATCTCAAAACTTATGACACATCAATCATTGAGCATAGCATTGTTAGGATATTAAGAAACTTATGAGTCATTTAATATCAATTTGGTCTAATGTGTCATTAGGTTAAATTGTTTTTCTTACCGTGTTTCTTTAGTGTTCCCTAGTATGCATTTGTAATTCAATGGTCACGATATGTTCTAGACATAGAGTGATATGACGACTCATATTTTCCTTGATATTAATGGCTACATCTATCCATTGTTTAGCACCTGATTGATCCATGATTTGTATTTAAATATCATGGAGGGTCATTTGTTTATGATTGATTGTGAGAAATTGTCTTGTAAAATATTTTTCTTTTGCATTAATAAATTGCCTCTAGTGGCCACGTTGGCTGGGGCCATGGATGTTTCCCAACATTGGGGTTTTACAACGTAAAAAAATCGGTCTATTTATCTTTGATCTAGTTGTGTGAGTAGTTATTGAAGGTGTTCATCCTTTGCTGGAATACCCTATGTTGTCGAACATGGTATTAATGATCATTTTAAGACATGCTCATGTTGTAGATCAAGCTCTTGAAGTCGTGATAATGCATCTCTGTTTTTTTCTATTTTCGTACATTTTTGGGCTAAGAGGATTGTTCCATTGCATATGGGTCACTTCTTTCAATTATAAACATTTTTTCGTTTCATTTGAAAAGGTTTTTGGTTTCCTAATATATTGTCAATTCAGTCATATCCATAGGTATAAGGCCAGAGAATACGCCATTTTTTTATTTTGTTTACAAAGATTTGGTTTTATTTTTTTTGTTTCTCGGTTACTACTCTTTTATTTATGAATATTATCTTTCCTATGTGCTCAATGTGATCTTGGAAAATCATAAATAGAGAAGAAAGTGTTTTCTTGTCTATGTATGCTCTTTGTTGTGCACTCAGTGTGATCTTGGCAAATCAGAAAAATAGAGAAAACTTGCATTTTATAGGTAAGCTAACTGAGATATAACCCCATTGTTGTTGTCAAGAAGCAATTTTTTTTCCTTTATGTGTGAACACATAAAAAAAATGGTAAGCGCGCACCTTGAGGTGGAGCTCCAAGAATAACACCCCCATCCTCCTCCTTTACAATTATAATGTGTTTTGCACTAACTCACTTGGTTGAAAGTCGTTTTATGTAATAAGAGCTCTTGATTTCAAGTCTCTTTTTGAAAAATTTCATGCATTCATTGTAAAGTGCATTTCACTTAAATTACAAAAGTGAATTACTATAAGTAGATTTAATATTCCCTTTTAGTTACTTTTTGCATCCAACTTTAATTTACAAAGTAACTTGATTGTAAAATAGATTCTCACTTATTCTATAAAAGTGGGTCACTTCATAAGAAACTTGTTTGTAAAATTTAGGTTATAGAAAATTTAGTGAAGGAGAGGCATCACCATGTGGACCAACTTCTACTTGTCATGTGGCTCTTCGGTTAACGTTTATGACTTTTTTCAAAAGGGAATAACTTTCACATCCGAAGTCCATTTTCAGTATCAAGTTTTTTAAACAACATATTTTTTTAAGAGCTTTCCATCCAGACCATTAGTTTCATCTTTTGAATCCATATTATTTGTATATTTCAATATTGCTTCTCCAAGTGATTTTTTGCTTACTAGTACCAATTACTTCTCCTGGAAATATCATATGGAGGATGTACTAAGAAGTAAAGGAATGTACCAGATTACCTTAAAAAAAGAACAAGACCCCTATGATGATAAAAATAAATCCAAATGGGATAATAAGAATGATGAAGCACATGAACTAATTAGAATTTTCATCTCAAGTGACTTATGGTTTCACCTTCAAGGAATTGATGGCCCAAATAAAGTTTGGGAAAATATTGAAGTAATGTTTGGTAAAAATAATGTGATTCAAGCTCACGATATTGAAAATCAATTAATGAATTTAAGTCTCAATGATTTTCCTTGCATTGAAGATTATTTATATAAGTTCAAAATACTTAGACTTTTATGTATAGAATGTAACCTAGATCTCAAGGATGGTCGATGCATCTATTTTATTCTTGCTAATCTTGGTAGTGCATATTTTATCTTTGTATCTACCTTTTATGCCACTAGAGAAGCTCTAGGGAGTTATTATAAAGAACCCACTCTTGATTTTTTTTGTGATTCCCTTATTAGAGAGTGAGATAATCTTTTTCAACTTGGAGAGATCAACACTACATATACATCTAACTAATCCTTAGTGGCCTAGCAGAAATATAAATCCAAGAATACAAAGAAGTAACATCATCGCCACAACAACTAGAAAAACAAGGGTCCCAAACGCTCTCAACCAACTTCTACTCCTAATGGTGACAAAGGAGAAAAATCCAAAGGTAAGAAAACTTATAGAATTGAAAATTTTATGGGCGATGTGATCATATGAAGTATAAATGTTTTAAAAATATGGAATACTTAGAAGAAACGATGAAGAAGCATAAATTCAATATTGAGTCTTCTTCTTCTAACTCTTCTTCTCATGGACATGCTCTTTTTGTTTGTGGTTTCTCCTTTAATGCAACTTCTACTTGTTTTTTGATGAGTGGTTTATTGATTCTGGAGCATTTTATCATATGTTTAAGGATAAAGCCATGTTTTCTTCTCTAAATGAATGTAAAACCAAAAACATATTTGATGGTGATGATAGATCTCTTAGTGTTGTAGGGTCTGGAATAGTTCAAGTAGATAATGGTCATTTTAATGATGTATTATATGTTCCAAGTCTTTCATGCGGCCTTCTATAAATGTATAAATTCACTCCTTCATGTGAAGGAAAACTCTTAGAGTTTTCACCTCACTAAGTTGTAATAAAGGATTTAAAACATCCTAAGCATGTCCTAGCCACTCGAATTGTTGATGATATTACCAGGTTGTACAAATTTGACAACTTTGGGTCATCACCTTTTCTATTATTTTTTTTTTCTCATGGCGATGAATTGAGAAAACTTTGGGAGGAGTTGCTTGGTCATCTAAACTATCACCCATTGTAACAACTATGTAATCAACATATGGTGACTGGTCTTCCTAACATTTCTTGTAGAAATGGTGTTTGTTTTGGTTGTGTTCTCGACAAACATCATTAGGAAAGTTTTGAAAAAAATACCCCTTATCACTCCTTGGATCCTTTGCATTTTGTTCACAGTGATTTGTGTGGTCTACATTCAAAATAAAATTAATCCATATGTAAGTCACTTCCATGTATTTGGTAGTGTAGCATGGACTCACACTCCAGATGAGAAAGGGAAAGTATTACATCCTAAAAGTGATAAGTGCACTTTTTTTGGATATTCTGAAGACATCAAAGGATACTGACTTTCTCAACCTCATTCCAATGAAATTATTATTAGAAGAGATGTTCAATTTTATGAAAGTCTCTTATCCCACGATCCTAAATTGGAATTTGCTTAATCTTCGACATTTGTGCCATATTTTGTTCCTATTCTAGTTTCTTCTTCTTTAAATGATGAAAGTGAGGATGAAAATCCACCTTCACTTGTCCACCTTCCTCTACATGAGTCCATTGAACATGAACCTACAGCAACACTGCCACTTCCAAGATGGGTCTATTCAACAATAGAAGAAATTGGTGATCTTGTTGGTGATCATTCAAATCAGTGTCAGACCTGTTCACAGTTCCAACGAGCCTCTTCTCTTTTCGCTCAAGTTTCAAAGACTCATGACCTAGAAACATATGTAGAAGCTTCAGGCCATCCAGATTGGGACATAGAAATGAATGAAGAATATCATTCCTTAATGGGGAACAATACTTGGGATAGTATACCTCTTTCAAAATGAAGAAATCTTGTGAAATGTAAATGGGTGTATAGAAATAAGTAAGCATAATATGGAAGTGTTGAAATACATAAGGCCCACTTAGTTTCCAAAGGATTCTCTCAAGTTGAGGGCATAGACTATAATGAAATATTTACCCTTATAGTGAAAATTGATTCCATCCTCCTTTTTCTAGCCCTTGTTTCCTCACATAAATGGGAGGTCCATTAGATGGATTTTAAGTATTCCTTCTTATCGCCTTAAGAAATATGTTTATGGTCTTAAGAAAGCTCCTCGATCTTTGTATTCCAAAATGGAAAACTTTCTTCTTGACACCGTCTTTTCTAGATGTCATTCTAACCCTAATGTCTATACCAAGAAAGTAGGAATCCATATCATAATACTTTTTCTTTATGTCGATGACCTTATCCTCATTGGTAGTGACCCTAAAATTTTAACCCATGTGAAATCCATCCTTAAAAAGAAATTTGAAATGATGGACTTAGGATATTTGCATTATTTCCTTGGCCTCCAAGTATTTCAAACCAAGGTAGTAATTTTTCCTTCCCAGTCTAAGTTTGCTTGTGACCTTATTTGTTGCTTTCAAATGGAAGATTCTAAACCAACCCATTCTCCCTTCCAGTATAGAGTCAAACTTGTTGGCATATGTACTAATCCTAAAGATCATTCCACTTTGTACCATCAATTATTTGGTAGCCTCTTATATTTGAATCGTACCCATCCTAATATTTCCTTTGTTGTTGGTCTTGTTTCCTGATATATGAAAACACCCCTTGAAATCCATTGGAAAGAAAAAAAAAAAGGAGACTTTGGTATCTCTAGGGTATAGTTTATTTTGGGCTATATTACAGTTCTGGGGGGAATCCTTTGTTGGTTGGTTTCACTGATTCGTATTGGGCTGGCCACCCTGATGATCGAAATTCTACTACAAGTTATGTTTTTAGTCTTGGTTTTGGACCTATCACTTGGGCTTGTAAGAAACAATAGGTTTTTGTTCTTTCTTCGGTAAAAACAAAGTACCAAGAAGAAGTTAATGAAAGTCAAGAAGCCTTGTGGCTTCAACAAATCCTTTCACAGTTTGGATCCCACCAACATGATCTGACCACCCTCTAGTGCGACAATCAGAGGTCCAACAAGATTGCCAAATATCTAGTTCAACATCAGTGTGAAAAACACATCGAGATACACTTTCACTTCATTGTAACGACCTCCTATCGTCACCGTGCGTTCCCAAAAACGCTCAACAAACTATATGCTTCTCATGGCCAAAACGGCGGTAAAATTTTAACATTGCCAGAACAACTCACACAATTTTGCAGGACCGAAATTTGCCGAATATACAATGCCATAAAAATTCCATGATTTCAACATCAATAACATTAAATTACCGAAAGTAAAATGCATTATACTTTACCAGTTTAAATCATACCTTAGCCACACGCCCGCTTCGGAGACGTCCCTCGTGCTGTACCGCTTCCCTCGCTCCGTGCTGCTTCTGCTTGCCGACCAAAGAAAGCTCACCGGTACCTCCCAGCCAAACGCTAGGGGTACTCTTCTTCCCCCTTAGCCCCCCGAGCCGCAAAGGGGCCACACAAGAACCCGAGATACAATAGCGTCTCAGCTAGCCTCAACGACTGAGCTACCACTCCAAACACAGCTGAGATATACCCAACTCCTCACAAGCAACCCGTCAAGCCACAATTCGGTAGCGTAACGTTACGCTAACCGTTCATCCCTTCTTCCTTCCTTTCCCCTTCTTTTATAACAATTTTGAGAC
>ML825311.1:60899-75678 GCA_009831015.1 Picea engelmannii | reverse complement strand
TCAAGGTTAAGTGGTTCATCATCATAAAAATCCAGATCACTTGCGAGCAAGTGTCCTCAAAGAATAAGTTTTTGTCAGTGCGCCAGAGCGGGATGTTACATTCATCAAAAGTTTAATTCATGATTGAGTTATTGAAGTTCTATTTTCCCCCATAGAAGATCAAGTTGTAGACATATTCACAAAGTCTCTTATAGAAGTGAATTTTCCCAAACTTTAATCTATGTTAGGAGTTGAGGAAATTGTCATTAAGAGGGGATAGGCTCTAATTCATCCTTCCTTCTCCTATTGTGTCACCTTTTTAACTCCTTCAATCCTATACCAAGTTGTTCTTAAGGGGGGTTGTTAGGATATTTAGACACTTAGGAGTTATTTAAGATAAACTTGGTATAATGTGTCATTAGGTTAAAGTGTGTTTCTTGAGTATGCATTAGTATGTATTTGTAATCCGACGATCATGATATGTTCTATACATAGAGTGATCTAACGACTCATATTATCCTTGATCTTAATGTCTACATTGATCTGTGACTTAACACTCGATTGGTCCATGATCTCTATTTCAAGAGAATGGAGGGTCATTTGTTGATGATTTATTATGAGAAACTCTCTTGTAAAAAAAAAAATCTTTTGCATTAATAAATTTCCTCAAGTGACCACATTGGTTGGTGCCATGAATATTTCCCCACATTGGGGTTTTACCATGTAAAAACATCAACGTGTTGAAATTTTGTCTAGTTGTGTGAGTGGTTAGTGAAGGTGTTCATCCTATGTTGCAATACCCTATATTATCAAACACAAGTACCTTTGAAAGAATATGCTAAACCTTTTAGGAAAAAAATGAGGCAAGTATATCCAATATTGTTACATATGATGGAAAATGAAGTTAAGAAATTGCTAGATGCAAATATTATTATTCCTTTAAGATATTCTGAGTGGGTGGCTAATTTTGGTCCCTATGAATAAAAAGAATGGATATATATGTTTATGTTTGGACTTTAAGAATCGTAATTGATATTCCCTAAAATATAACTATCATTTACCTAAAATGGATCATATATTTCAAATATTTTTGAATTCACAGAGGATTTCCATGATGGATGGATTTTCTGGGTACAACCAAGTAGCTCTGAAAAAGAGAAGATATATTGAAAATTGCATTTAATGCTCCATGGGACACTTTCAAGTATGATAAAATTCCTTTTGGATCAATGAATGTAGGAGAAAATTTCCAGAGAGAAATGGATATTTATTTTGCTGATGAAAAGGATAGAATTATTGTTATTTATTTAGATGACATGACTGATTTTTCTAGAATAGAAGAAGAGCATATTAAACATCTACAACATATTTTCAAAAAATGCAGAAGATATGGTCCGTCGCTAAATCCTAAGAAAAAATTATTTTCCATGACAAAAGGGAAGTTGCTAGGGCATATTGTTTCCAAAGGAGGGGTAAAAATTGATCCAAAAAGAGTTCAAGCAATATAGAATATTAATTTCCCTAGGTTTAAACAAGAGGTTCAATATTTCTTAGGGAAAATCAATTTTTTGAGAAGATTTATTCCAAAATTTGATGAAATCATAAAAGATATAACCAGTATGGTTAAAAATCGTAGTGAGGTTAAATTTTCAAAATTGGAAAAATATGTTTTTCATCAAATCAAAAGAGCTCCAGGAGAAGCCCTCGTTCTCATAAGCCCAGACTATCAAAACGATTTCATGATTTTCCCATTTTCTTAGAACATATTATTGCAACAGTTTTATTGCAAAAGAATATTGAAAATATGTATTGTAACTTAGAAACCAAATAGTCAAGCAAATGAAGTAGCATGTATACTTCATTTTCTTCTCTAACTAATAACAAGGACATTTTTTCACTACTTTTTTGCAATTAGCTTGTGAACTAGTTGAACATGTGTGTTTACATCTTGACTACAAGTTATTGATCTAGCAACACATGATGTACATTTGGAGAATTTTGAGGTAAAAAACAGGCCCGAAAACAAAAAATTTACTATCAAAATCAACTCTAAAAGAACCAATAGGATTCAAGATGATGTTGTCAACGATAAGGGTAAATATGTTTGGAGGGAAAGGATGGAGAACTACTTTTATAAATTGTAGTGTTTACTTATCTACTTATAGTTTTACTCAAATTTCAAGTGTAGGCACTTGTTGGACGTGGAATTAAATTCCAAATCCAAAGAGTACCTAGTGTGCATACTTTTGATAGATGCACAATGAGATAAATTGGAAATACATGAAACAAATTTGTTTCTAATGTATTTCCAGTTTATCTCAACATGGGTCTATCAAGATTATGCAGAGTGAGTACTCTTTGGATGTGGAATTTAATTATGCACCCAATGAGTGCCTACACTTGAAATTTTATTCCACATCCAACGAGTTCCTACTCTTGAAATTTGAGTAAACCTGTAAGGATATTAGTCAAAAATACAATTTAAAAAAGTAGTTTTCTTTCTTTCACTTTGAAAATTCATCACTCTTGTTTTATCATTTTAACTATTATTTATTATTTTCTTAGGAGACCCATTTATACCTCAAATTTTCCCTAATGTTTGTTTTTGCAAAATTCAATGCTTCTAGACAAGAAATCATGGAGGCTAAGGAAGAAGGTGATAAGGAGAAATAGGAAATGGTAAGCCACATGATACATGAAATTAAACAAGAGATGAATTTGTTAAGTAATTTCCATATTATGATTTTTTTGTCTACAAGAATAAATTAAAATGAATTTGGAGCTCTTGTGGGATATTACGAATTTGTTTTTTTTAAATGAGTATATATGTGTTGGTTGTGGAGCATGATTATCTCCTTTATTTATATGTAGGTATGCCTAGCCCCCTTTTGTCGGGGGTTCGGGGGCTGTCCCCTAAATGAAGGGGGTCAGGAGGGATCTACCCCCCGGGTTGCAGGGCATGGGGATGAGTGGGCCCCCATATAGGGGTTCAGGGGAAGAGACCCTGAGCGAAATGTTTTTTGAGAAAATTGCCTTGTAAAATATTGTAATTGTGTAGTCAATCTAGACTGTTCATTATAAGTTTGAAAATATGACGGTAGAAGTTATGTTAGGGTTTTTTTCCCTATAAGGCACCCCTCTTTTATGAGGGAATTGTATTATGGTTGTGTATGAGTGTTATTATTGTATTCTGAGAGAGGATACTATGAGACATAGAAGAGGAAATTACAACGGGAGTGTTGTAGGTTGTATCCCTTCATTTTGATAGATAATAAAAAGGAAGGACTTGGAAATTTCTCTAGTGGACGTAGCCCACAATGGGTGAACCATGTATATCTGTGTCTCTATTATATTATGCATATTCTGTGTTTATTTCCACATTTGTCTTATTTTATTGGTCCACGATCCTATTTTTCTAACCACGTGAAGATATACTAAGCACAACTATACAACCTATGGGACCTGCCAAACTAGATAAAGAACAAGTTGGAGATGCTTCCTTCTCCAATGAAGAAAGTGTTCCTACTAGAAAGAGAGGTGAAGAGATAGTTGACACTTCCTCCATGGTCAATTGCTTAGACAAAAAACAAAATTCACAAGAAGTATGTTGAATTTTGGTACTATTGATAAGGTGACTACAGACAATTTTTTACTCTTTAAAAAATTTAAAATTGATATAACATATATACTTATTTATTATACATAAATTTTTAATTTTTTTAATATTTAATATTGAAATTACATATGACATGCACTTTTTCACTCCATATGTAAAATACATTTCATTTTTAAAATAAAATAAAATTGTTTTATGTTTTTTATAAATTTTTTGAAATTTTGAAGGTTAAAAGTGATTATTTCAATTAATAAGTTTTTTTTTTTGTTTTTTTTTTTTAACCTAGTTATTTCTATTACCTTTGATGAACACAAATTACAAAAGAGGTTTTGGATACTGGTGTTGAGGTTTCCATGGAAGGAAGCCAACCCCACCACCAGGTATAAAAGTTCAAAAAAAACATATTGTGATGATTATTGACTAACATGATTACGTAGTTTAGACTGAGATATATGTTAAAATTTCAGACCCCAACCCAGTTTCAGTCTCACTGATTTTTTAGACAATGTTAAATGCCCAAACCCAGTTTTATATCAGCAATTAAATACTTAGCAGAAAATAAACTTCAGAACTAAAACATGAGGATTCTGAACTTCGTTTTCAACACAGAAATAAAATATCAGCAGCATATAAAACTCAGAAAATTATAGACACAGAAATTTTTGGTCTAACTTTGACCCTGGAAAAACCCACAAGGGGAAAACCAGTGAGAGAGGGAGATTTTTATTACTTAGGAGATTCAGAGAATTTTGTTACCGCATATTCATCTTCAGAAATTTAAATGACAAACTTATCTCGACAACTGTGCCAAATCTTCACATAGGAAAATGAGCCAACTCCTCAAAATTCTTTCCAGAATTTTCTGCAATCAAATACAGGTATGTTCCTCAATTTTTGTGCCTCCAATATGTTGTACGGTCACCTCGAAATACGTCCCAGTAGCTTCAAAAAAAAATTGGGTGCATTAATGGTTGTACGGTCGCCTTGAAAACCATGCCAAACTTCCCAGAAAACCCACACAACAATCTGTCTCGATTTCTCTGCCAAGAAAGGACTGTATGGACCTGTACGAAATCCGTACAGTATGGCTTGTTCATGGTTGTTTGTCCCTCCTTGAAATATATGCCAAAAGTACACTGTACAGACTAATAAAATATGTATCGTATGGACAGAATTAAATGTTGTACGTTGTCTCGATTTCTCTGCACACAAATGACTGTATGGACCTCGACAGGCATGTTGTACAACATCCTATGTATGTTGAACCTTTTCCTCAATATATGTGCTATTATTCTACCTTGGAAAGCATTCCCTAGATCTCAGAAATGGTTGCTCTCTTGTTGCTCGAAAATTCTCTCTCTCTTGCTCTCTCAAAAATGAATGAACAACCCAAGAATGGGTGTGCCCCCTTTCCCTAATCGACCTCATGAGGGAAGGTGAGGGGTTTTCTAATCTAACAGTTGAGATTAGATTAGATGAGTGGATGAGATTTGATGTCTCTTCACTCACCCTCACTTTAGTCATAAATTCACCTTTTAATTTGCATCTCACAAATTAATTGACTAGGACCCACATTAGGCACTTTCTCCCCCTTAGGCGTCTAGGGAAGAGAAACACTTGCCTTGGTACTTTATTTAATTAAAAATTTAACACTCCCTCATACCGAGGAAAGTGTTACTCACCACTCCAAGCTTGTCCCTGAAAAATACAAACTTGCCTCTGCTCAATGCCTTGGTGAGTATGTCTACAACCTGCTCCTCTGTAGATATGTACTGTAGCTCCACATCTCCTCTCTGAACATAATCACGGATGAAGTGATAATGAATCTTGATATGCTTAGACCGATCATGAAAAAATGGATTCTTTGAGAGTTTAATGCAACTTTTATTATCACAGTAAATCATAGTAGGCCTCAATTGCACACCGAACAGTCCTACCAACATCTTGCGAAGCCAAAGGGCCTCACAACTGGCTTGACTAGCTTCCATATACTTAGCCTCTACCAAACTCAAATCCAATAACTTCTACTTCCGACTGAACCAAGACACAACTGCTGATCCTAATCCGAAGCAGCAACCTGAAGTGCTTTTCCTATCACTGACACATCCTGCCCAATCTGAGTCTGTATAACCAACGAGATGAACTCCATCTCCTCTCTGATAGTCCAAACCATAATCTACTATACCATAAAGACACATGAGCACATGTTTTTCTTCCACCCAGTGCACTCTCCTAGGTTCCACCATGAACTAGCTGAAAGTGTTGACAGAAAAAACAAATATCTGGCCTGGTATTGACCAAATACATCAATGACTCGATCAACTAACGATACAAAGTGGAATCCACCAACTATGACTCAGAAGCATGAAGATTCTTCTAGTTGATAATCATGGGAGTGGTCATGGGCCTGTAATCTCCCATCTAAAATCTTCTCAGAATGTCACATACATACTTCCCCTGTCCCAGGAAGATGTGTCCAGGCTCCTGCCAAACCTCCAATCCCAAAAAGTAATGCATCAGTCCAATGTCTGTCATCTCGAACTCTGAAGCAAGGCTCTCCTTGCAGCTGTTGATGAGTCTCTATGCACCTGTAATGAAAATATCATCCACATATAGTAGAAGAATGAGAGGATCCTCTCCAACCATAATGAAGTACAGGTTGGGATCCGCCTCACTCTTCTCGAAATCCAACTGCTAGAAATAGGCATCTATCCTCGAATACCAAGCTCTGAGAGCTTGTTTCATCCCATACAATGCCTTCTTCATTCTACACACATGAGACTCTCTCCCATTCACCTCAAAGCCCAATGGCTGCTCAATATACACCTCCTCCTCAATAAGACCATTCATAAATGTGGTCTTCACATCCATCTGGTGGATCTTCCAACCCATCTCTACTGTAATGGAGATCATTGCCCTGATCGAGGTGTATCGAGAAACCAGCGCAAAGGTATCATCATAGTCGACTCCCTCAACATGTGAAAACCCCTGAGCCACAAAGTGAGCTTTGTACTTCTCAATGTTGCCATCTGCAGCATGCTTTATTTTATAGAGCCACCTAGAAGTCACCACTGACTTCCCCTCAGGTCTAAGAACAACTTCCCAGACATCGTTCTTCATGATGGAATTGTACTCTTCCATCATGGCATCTCTCCATACCTGTCTACTAGTGGCCTCCTCAAAAGTGGAAGGCTCAGACTCCCGAATATTTCTCACCATCGCGATGTAGCTGCAAAACCTCTCAGGAGGTTTACTCTCCCTCACTGCATGTCTAGGATTCCCCACTAAACCTTGTGCCTCCCTCAAAGTGTCCTGAAGCCACTTGGGCTTCCTCCTCTCTGAAGTAGTGTCCTATGGAGGGGACTCTGCCTGCTCAACCCCTTCTCCTAAAGACAATGATCCTATAGTAGACTTTGAAGTACCTAATCCTGAAACCTATGGTCCAGTAGCCTGTGAACCTGAACTCTATGGCCCTGTCACCTGTGAACCTATCGTCACCGAAGCTGGTGGTCCCGAACTCTGTGTCACTGCAGTCTACTATGGGCTCACCTGAGTCTGAGATGAATATTTATCACCTCTCTTTGTCCCTCTAGACTTCCTAAAGGCTCCATCCTCCTCAAAGCTGACATCCCTCCTCAAGAAAGTATTTTTCAAGGAAGGAAGGTAAATACGGAAAGCCTTTGAAGTCTCACTGTACCCAACAAAGATCCCTCTCTCTTCCATGCGCTCCATCTTTGTCCTCTTCTCAGAAGGGACATATGAATAAGTGATGCACCCATAAATCCAAAAGTGCCCCACCTCGGGCTTCTTCCTAGAGAAATCCTCCTCAGGAGTCATGCTCCCCATAGCCCTGTGAGGACTCCTGTTCTACAGATAAACTGTAGTGTAGCATGCCTCATCCCATAGAAATAGTGGCAGCCCCTGATCATGTAGCATGGCTCTTGCGGCCCCAACAATGGCCCTGTTCTTCCTCTCAGCAACCCCATTTTGCTGCGGGTTGTAAGGAACAGTCAACTCCCTCCTGATGCCCTCTCCTGCAAAAAAGTCCATGAACTCCTTGGAGGTATACTCACCCCCATTGTCCGATCTCAGGACTCTAATTTTCTTCCCTGTCTAGTTCTCCACGAGATCTTTGAACTCTTGGAACCGAATGAAGACCTGTCCTTTGGTCTTCATGAAGAAAATCCACGAATTTCGAGAGAAGTCATCAATGAATACAACATAGTATAGGGATCCAGTAAATGATGTTGATGACATCGGGCCACATACATATGAATGTATAAGATCAATTATCCATGTTGCTCTACTGTCACTGCTTGGAAAAGAAGTCTTGGTGTACTTTCCCAAGGTACACCCCTTGCACAACTCATAATGCTCGGAACTGAAATATGGAACTCCCATCACCATCTCCCTCAGAACTTTCAAAGCCTAATGGTGCAAGTGTGCCATCTTCCTGTGCCATATCTCACATAGGGCACTACTGTTGCTGGTAGAATGAATTAATGCTCTCACTGGTTGGAACAAGAACTTGTACAGCCTCCCATGTCTAGTACCAATCACTTTGGTCAAAGTGATGCTAGACCCTCTGGGGAAAAGAAGCACTTGCCCATCACAGAAAAACATCTCATAGCCCTTCTCCTCAATAGTAGAAATTGACACTAAGTTCTTCTTCAAGCCTGGAACATATAGAACCTCTGTCAAAGTCATGGGAGGCAAAGACTCCCTCCGAAATGATACGGTCCAACAACCAGACACCTTGACCTCTCGGTCATCTCCAAGCACTACCTCTGCATCTCCACACTATGTAAGATCTGTCAGGTGCTCATGAACTACTGTCATATGGCAAGAGGCACCACTATCAATATACCAAGCATCTTTATTAGTGGTCCTCGAGGAAAGACATCCAATCAAGGAAAATTCCTTGTCAAACTTGTTGGAAAATTCTTCCACCTCTATTGAAGTTGTTGTTTGTTTCTTCTTCTTGTTTGGACACTGTCCTACATAGTGCCCAAACTTATGGAATGCAAAGCACTTGAATTTTCTCATGTTTTTATTCCCTTCACCCTTGGTCTTCTTTCCTCCCTTTGGACCCTTTTTGAACTTCTTCTTGCGAGTGGTAGAAAGAGCCACATTCTCCTCCTCATGACCAATAGATGAACTGCCATGTGCATAACCTCTCTGGGTCTCCTCCTGAACAAATTCATCCCAAAGACGTTCCCAACTGAGAAGCTTCTCCCTAGCAATAATGGCCTCCACTAAAACAACCCATTGTTTGGAAACACCATTCAATGTTGTTCTCACAAGATCATTGTCAACTATGGCTTCCCCCACAGCTCCAAGTGCATCCCTCACCTGAGTCAATCTAGTAAGGTATGTGACCATATTTTCAGCCTTGGTCATTTTTATGCTCTTTAGTTTTTCCCTCAAAACCATTTTCCGGTTATCATTTGTACTCTGGTACAATTTTGTCAAAGACTCCCACATCTCATAGGCATGTGTCTTCCCCGTCAAATGAGGAATCAAATGATCCTTGATGGAATCAAGAATAAATATCTTAGCCTTGATACTCTTCTTAGTATAGGCTGCAAGAAGAGTAGCATCAATAGGTACCACAACGGGATGAGTAGTGGTATTCTCCACAATGTCCCACAACTCATTTTCTTGCAAAAGCAAGATCATCCTCTCCTTCCAAGCACCAAAATTTGTTGCCCCATCAAGTCTGTCCTCAACTCTCAAACCAGTAGCCATTGACCCTTTTTCCGCTGAAAATCACAAATTCAAAAATCTGCCCTGTGAAGTGACTGTTGTCCCAACTTTTTGTCTGCTGAAATATCTACTTCCCTTCAACTCAGCTCTGATACCATGTTAAAATTTTAGACCCCAACCCAGTTTCAGTTTCGTTGATCTTTCATCCAATCTTGAATGCCCAAACCTAGTTTTATATCAGTAATTAAATACTTAGCAGAAAATAAACTTTAGAACTGAAACATGAGGATTTTGAACTTCATTTTCAACACAGAAATAAAATATCAGCAGCATATAAATCATAAAATTATAGACACAGAAATTTTTGGTCTAACTTTGACCCTGGAAAAACCCACAAGGGGAAAACCAGTGAGAGAGGGAGATTTTTATTATTTAGGAGCTTCAGAGAATTTTGTTACAGCATATTCATCTTCAGAAATTTAAATGACAAACTTATCTCGACAACCAAGCCAAATATTCACATAGGAAAATGAGTCAACTCCTCAAAATTCTTTCCAGAATTTTCTGCAATCAAATACAGGTCTACTCCTCAATTTTTGTGCCTCCAATATGCTATACGGCCATCTCAAAATACATGCCAATAGCTTCAGCAAATTTTTGGGTGCATTAATGGTTGTACGGCTGCCTTGAAAACCATGCCAAACTTCCCAGAAAACCCACACAACAATCTGTCTCGATTTATGTGCCAAGAAAGGACTGTACAGACCTGTACAAAATCCATACGGTATGGCCTATTCGTGGTTGTCTGTCCCTACTTGAAATCTGTGCCATACGTACATTGTACGGATTGATAAAATATGTGCCATATGGACAGAATTAAATGCTATGCACTGTCTCGATTTCTGTGCACACAAATGACTATATGGACCTCAAAATGCATGTTGTATGACCTCCTGTATATGTTGAACCTTTTCCTTGATTTCTATGCTATTATTCTGCCTTGGAAAGCATTCCCTAGCTCTCAGAAATGGCTGATCTCTTGCTGCTCGAAAATGCTCTCTCACTTGCTCTCTCAAAAATGAATGAACAACCCAAGAATGGGTGCGCCCCCTTGCCCTAATCGACCTCATGAGGGAAGGTGAGGGGTTTTCTAATCTAACGGTTGAGATTAGATTAGATGAGTGGCTGATATTTGATGTCTCTTCACTCAACCTCACTTTAGTCATAAAGTCACCTTTTAATTTGCATCTCACAAATTAATTGACTAGGACCCACATTAGGCACTTTCTCCCCCTTAGGCACCTAGGGAAAAGAAGCACTTACCTTGGTACTTTATTTAATTAAAAATTTAACAATATATCACTCTAAGCCTATAAATATACCAAAATAAATATATGTGAGGTTTGACAAGCCACACCAAAGCTACAAAAATCAAAACATAATAGTCCATGAGAACTTATTTACTAATATATTTGTAAGGAAAGGAATTCCTTGACGAGTAAGGCCATTTAGGTGCCATTATTTCCTGGAGTAGGTCCTCATCGTTGTGATTCTTATCTAGTTATACCACACCCGAATCTAGAATCCAATCCAAACATTTCTCTATTATCTCCTAGAGAAACTTATGTTCAACATTGTCCCTTTGAAGCTCCTTGATTACTGCTCGTTGTACGTCAATGAACATTGTATGTTGGGGGATGGAGGAAAAGAACTGGAGGCACCTTCAAGGTTAGGGGTATGGGTAGTAATGAAGGAGGAGGGCGCGAGACTAGAGGTGGGCTTGACATTGTTTGTCTCGGTGAGAGGGGGAGGCAAACAATTTTCCATTGTAGAGTGGCCAGGACAAACACAGCAAGAGTCGGAGGGGTGTTGGGCTTGATAATGTTGACTTCTAGGGACATAACGTGAACCAATAGTCCACTTTGATCTGGCTCACTCCCTAGGCATGAGAGAAAACCAAGAGTGGCAATGATAGAAATTAGAGAGGGTGAACAAGAATCGTGCAACCGGATAGAAAAATGTGTGACAGGGGGAGAAAAAAATGTGAATTGGAAATAACCAAAGTGTGCATAGAGGAGACGGGGAAAAAACAATAAAACCATCTTGGTTTTGATGTCAACCATGAGGTACTAAAGGATCTGGAGACACCCTGGATTCACACGATCAATATCCATTGTGAGATCTAGATGCATGTAGGTATGAAGGAGATGGAAAATCAGGAATTAATGAATGTCGTCGGGTCACAAATCAAGGTGAAGAGGGAGGTGTCATGACAATGTGAGATTATTGTGGAAAAAATTTCTAGTGGCACCCCATCTAGGGTTTCAATTAATAAGTTTTAGTTAAAAAACGTTTTTTTTTCTTAGTGCCCACTCTACCTACATTAATTTGGATACTTATTGTTCAAAAAAATAGGGAATTCCCACACAAGATGAACACTTTTAACAACCACTCACACAACCAAATCAAGTATCAATAAATCAATGTTTTTACATGGTTAAAACCATTGAAAAGGGAAACATTACATGGCCCTAGCCAACATGGCCACTTGAGGCAATATATTAATGTAAAAGAAAAATATTTTACAAGAGAGTTTTTCACAATCAATCATCAGCAAATGACCCTTCGTGCTCTTTAAATATTTATCATGGATCAATCGAGTGCTAAGCCATGAATAGATATAGTTCTTAAGATTGAGGAGAATATGAGTTGTCAAATTACTTTATGTTTATAACATATTGTGACTATCAGATTACAAAAATACAAATGCATACTAATGCATATTAAAGAATCACACTAAGAAACACACTTTTACCTAAAGACATATTAGACCAAGTTGAGCATAACTAACTCCTAAGTGTCTAAATATCCTAACACACCCCCTTAAGAAAAACTTGGGATATGATTAAAGGATTTACAAAGGTGGCACAATAGGAGAAGGAAGGATTCATTAGATCGTATCCCCCCTTAATGATAACTTCTTGAACTCCTAACATAGATCAAAGTTTGAAAAACTTCACTTATGTAAGAGACTTTGTGAAAATGTCTGCAAATTGACCTTCTATAGGGAAAAATATCACTTCAATAACTTGATCATAAATGGGGCTTTTGATGAAGTGCATGTGTACCTCAATGTGCTTGTTGTGTTGATGTTGGAAGGATCTTTGGATATCTTGTTGGCACTCTTATTGTCTGACCAAAGGGTGGTCGAATGCTTCTACTGGAATCCAAACTTTGAAAGGAGTTGTCAAATCCACAAGGATTATTGAATTGTATTAAATGTTTCGCAGTACTCCACTTCTACTGAAAAAAGAGAAATAGCATGTTGTCTCCTACAATCCCAAGTTACAGGTCCAAAACCAAGACTGAAAACATAACCTATAGTAGACCTTTTATGATCGGGGTTTTCGGCCCAATCTAAATCAGTGAAACCAACAAAAAAAGTAGTCCCCCATGAACTGTAATGTATCCCAAACTAAATTGTACCCTAGTAATATCAAAGTATCTTTTTTTCTTCATTCCAATATCTTTCATGGGGTGCTTTTATACACTTGGGAACAATACCAACAACAAAGGAAATACCAGGACATGTATGAGTCAAATATAAGAGACTCCATGTTAATCCCTAATATTGGCTCATTAACCCTTAATTGGGGAATATTACATTAGTAATTTTATTTTATTTATGTCGGCTTTAGGCCATTAGTTGTAATTATACCTCCTAGTCTCCTATATATACCAAGGAGACATTTTCATTTTGAATCATCTTGTACTTGAACATTTAAGTGGGGTAAAAGGAGGTTGCCCCCTCGAAGAGACTTATTATCTGAAATTATCTCCTTTTCAAGGCTTTGAGTACTTTTCCTGAGGTTTTTCTATGCTATATTGATGTTTGGTTCTTAACATATGGTATCAAAGCTCAAGGTCTTGGGGTTTCACTGCTATATCTGATACACCATGGAATTTTCGCTATAACATTTTTTCTACAACGTTTCATAAGGAATGGCTTGGAGGATATTTATTAGATGGATCAAGGTACGTTGGGTTCAAAATTCATCTCCTAAGGCCTTATACTTTCGGTGATACAACATGTACAATATAGGGTTCTAGAATCATCCTGAAATGAGTCATTGCGGAATTTTCGCTATAAAAACGTTTCTGTAATGTTTCAGACCCTAAAATCTGGAGAAAATTTACAAAAATTAGTAAGGTATCTGTGGTAAAAATTTTAGCTTCTGGGTAATCTTAAATTTGTAGATACACCTTGTGTAAGATAGGGTATCTGACTAGTACTATTGACTAGTCTCAAGAAGGTGTTCCAAGTAAAACAATCATAACTTCTTGCTAGAGTATCCAAATTGAGTGAGACGGGTTTCATTGGCTCGCAAACAGTCTGTAGTATTTTGGGTGCGAGTTTCAGAATTTGATATCAATTATTTTGTGTGCGGCATGCTATACAAGTGAGATCTCCTGGAAAGGCCAAAAATCGGCAAGTTGTGAGGAAGTTACTATAAATTCCACTTGGCACATCCAATTTTGAACAGACCTGTGGCATTGAAGAGAAGAAATATCAGAGAACTACCTAAAAGAAAGTTTCATACCCAGAAGGGTCGAAACTTGGGAGATAGAACAGAATAAATATTGTCTAGCAGAACCGCCTCAAAATCAAGATTCAAAAGTGATACTTGGCTAACATGCCACCAAAAAAGGGACCTTCTACACCAAAGAAGCCTCCAGGAAATCCTAATTGGACTCTTGATGAAGGTGAAGAAATGCATAGGGACATAAATGAACTACAAAAGAAGATGGATTCAATGGATGCTAAGTTGATGGATTCAATAGAAGCTAAGTTGGATACTAAGATGGATTCAATGGAAGCTAAGTTGGATACTAAGATAGATGGTTTAAAAGGGGAGATCATGAAAGTATTGAAAAATTTTGTAATAGAGAAGACACCTGAAAGTGAAAATGCATCCCATGAAATTCATGATGAGGACACAAGGAAGGTGAATCAAGAATGGAGAAACTCCAACTTTGGTTTGAAGACCAACCATGTTCCTTAGATTGATATGAGGAATTTTGATGGCAAGGACCCAATCACATGGATACTTCAGATGGAGCAATTATTTGATCTCCATAATGTGCCACATACACAAAAGGTACGAATTGCTTCTTTATATTTAGAACCTAATCAATTTTTATGGTATCGATGGCTTTGTTCTCACAAATCACTCGTCACTTGAAAAATTTTCATGGAAGAAATGATAACACACTATGAGGATACAAGGAGAAATACCTTCTTTAGCCAATTGATAAATATCAAGCAAAAGGGTTTAGTTACCGAGCACATTGAGAACTTCCAAAGATTGAATATAAAGGTAACCGATATTCTAGATGAGCACTTGATTGATGTATTCATAGGAACTTTAAAGGATAACATTCAACATGAGGTTCGCCTTTGGGAACCCAAATCATTGG
>ML825311.1:0-12727 GCA_009831015.1 Picea engelmannii | reverse complement strand
TAGGAGACTAAGGGCTCTAAGGAATAAGGCCCCCACCTTATTGCGCGCCCCTTAGAATCATCGTGAGCGACTGTCGCAGTCGACCCTCACGGCATCGTGGGTCCTCTCGAACTAGGTAATCGTTAACCTACAGTTCGAGCCACAACGGGAGTGCTAGCAAGCGGTGGCAGGGCTGTTGTCCACCCCTCTCCCTCAACCTCTCTGCAATCGTGTGTGGCCCCTTTACTCCATATGTGAGTCAAGTCGGAAAGCTATCGTCAGCCTGCATCACCAATAATCATGTCAAAAATGTCAACATCAAATCATCAAATCAAATGAAACATCATAATAAACATATCAACCCAAAATCACACTCCCTGACTCAGTCCGAAGTCCAAGGGGGTTCTACCGATGCCTCTGCATCCTCAAGGTCAAAAACCCTGCACACTCAATCAAACTGAGTCAATAGCACCCGTCTACATCAAATAGCAACACATCATGTCATCTGTCAATCACATCATAATCAAACATAATAGGTCTAACATCAAAAAGGGTCCAGATCACTTGCGAGCAAGTGTCCTCAAATAATAAGTGTTCTTAGTGCGCCAGAGCGAAATGTTACAGACTAATCCAAAACTAGGCATGTGAGACTAAAGAAAAGTTTGATGAAAATGCTAGTCTCTTGTTGTTAAATTTAAGGAAGGTTTGTAGGAATGTGATCATATACACTAGGTATATTATAGAGCTACAAATCATATTTGGATGATGAAATTGATGAGGGCTTTTGGCTGAGGTACATGTTGATTACATGGTTGAGACAAGTAGTTGATGAGTTGGCACATACATGAGGTGTATAGTTGATGATGTTGGTACATATTGATTAGTCATAGTTGATGAGTAGTTTACACATGATTGGTACATACTTGGTACATGGTTGGATGCACTTGTTTATGGTACATGTTGATTACAGGTTGTTTGGTATAGGTTGGTGCATGGTTGATGCACTTGTTTATGGTACAAGTTGATGACAGGATGAGGTACAGGTTGATGCATGGTTTAGATTTATTGGTACAAGTTTACAATGGTATATCTCATAGTGATAGTGTGACAGTGGTTCCATCATTATACCTCTACTTGAGGGTTGCAGGACGGGGCAAGGATAGGTGGTTGTAGCCACCTTCCGGTTGTAGCCGGAGAACATAGGGGGTTATATCCTCCTTTTGGTTGTAGCTAGAGAATTGGGGAGTTGGAGATTCCCTTAGGCTGTAGCCTGAGAAAACAGGGGGTTGGAGCCTCCTTCCAGTTGCAGCTGGAAAACAAAGGAATTTGGTGCTTCCAATGAATGTAATTCTTCAAGACATATAAGAAAAAGCATTCCGTGGTTTTCTCCCAATTTGGGTTTCCATGTAAAACACTGGTGTACTATGTATGTGTGTCATTGCTTATTTATTACTACTCGTTATTGGATAGTAATTCTACATTGATATAATATTTGAAGAAAACGGATTATAATTATGCTATTACTGATTCACCCCCCTTCTCAGTAATCCAACACATAGTTTATACATGGAAATAAGAAGGTAGTACATCCAGATAGGAAGCCAACGCTGAAGCTTCAACAGATGCCCATGAAGGCACATACCACACTTCAGGAAGAAGACAACCTTGTAGGGAATCCATTGGATTCAAGGAGGGCTCGATCTCAACATGAGGATCCTTCACATGTATTTTCCTCTTCATAACCTGCGATGCCCATGCATTGCTATATGGTTCAATCTATTGATCCACATAAATACGATAGGGTTGTGGGAAATCCATTATGGAAAGAGACCATGCATAATGAGTGTGACTCACTCCTACATAACCAGACTTGGAATCTGGTTCCACTTCCACCAGAAATGAATATTTTCAGGTGCATATGGGTCCACGGGATCAAGAGGTACAAGGCTAGATAGGTTTCCAAAGGACTTCATCAGATCCATAAAGATTTCTACATCTTCACGAAGAATTTCAGTGAGCATAAGTTTCAGACTTTGCAGGATTGTCTTGCAGTGAAGAACATAGTTGCCTAAAAACTGCCATTTTCTTCTTTTGATACATTATCTTTTAAGGGAGGGTTTTGTTTCCATGTGGTTTTCCCTCTTTCCTCGTTTTTTTTAGTGTTCATTAGTTGCATTGTACATGAGTACCTAAAATGGACTAGTATCATAGACTTATTTTTTACTCCATAGTGATGTTCAGAGGGGGGTGTTGGAGAAATTTCTATTTTCAACACACTAGTTCAGTGGGAGCTAACTGACTAGTTCTATTTTAGACTTTTTATTTTTACCATCACTATTATGCATGCATGCATTCCTAAGGAAAGCTCACTGCTTGATTTCTTTTCTTAATTATGGAATGTTTTATCCTCTATATGAGTGTATTCCATTCATTCATTGTATAATATTGATCATGATCTATGTATCAATCATCAACTCATTGGAGTAGTGTGAATATATTTTCTCATTCTTCCATATTGAATCTCTCTTCCTTTCTTGATAAGCTTTGAGATCTCTTGTGCAGGTTTCCCTGAAACACTGACAGAAAGTGGTTAACCCTAAAAGTGAGGAAAATATGTTAAGTGACCTATAAATGGGTTAAGTGACCTAGAAATAGGTTAAGTGACCTATATATGGGTTAAGTGAAGAAATAGGTTAAGTGATCTAGAAATGGGTTAAGTAACCTAGAAATGGGTCAAGTGACGTAGAAGATGCTATTTGGAGAGTATAAATAAGAGGCAAGGCTCTCTCATTTCATATCACACTTGAGAATATTGGATATCTATAGGTGACTGAGGTAACCAAAGGATATCTAAGACGAATTTCATAGGTAAGGTGAAGAAACAAAGGTCGGAATTCAAGGGAGGATAAATTCTTTTGATGATGTTGTCTAAGGTATGTTATTTACATGTCACCTCACCATTTTTGCAATAACCCTTTTTCTAGAATACATCAGACCATGAAATTGATAGGACATTGAAGAAACATATCCAAGTATATGTGGTAAAAAAATCATCTTGTGGGTCATTGTATTTTTGGAGTTACACTTCGTGGAAAATAGGGTTTGTGGCTAGTCCTGAAACTAGTCTAAAACAAGTGTTTCGGGTAAAAATGTCATAACTTATTCATAGAAGATACAAATTTAGTAAGAACAAATGTGTTGCTTAGAGTATAGTATTTAGTATTCTTTGTAACATTTTCATATCCAATCAACAAATGTTCTATGCGGTCTCTACAAGGTCGCTCTCTAGAATAAGCCATAATTCAACAATGTATGCCATTTTTCTACAACTCTTTTTCTGAGAGGTTCCAAGTAGTGACACCTAGAGGAAATGCATAAATCAAATTGAAGAATTTTTTTTACTACTTCCAAATCTTTGTTCATTACAGGTACATATTTATGTTTGTTTCAAGTTAGTGTTGTTGACTAATCCCAAACTAGTCATGTGAGACTAAAGAAAAGTTTGATGAAAATGCTAGTCTCTTGTTGTGAATGTTAAGGAAGGTTTGCAGGTATGTGATCATATACATCAGGTCTATTATAGAGTTACAAATCATATTTGGAGGATGAAATTGATGAGGGATTTTGGTTAAGGTACATGTTGGGTACATGGTTGAGACAAGTAGTTGATGAGTTGACACATACATGAGGTGTATAGTTGATGATGTCGGTACATATTGATGAGTCATAGTTGATGATTAATTGACACATGATTGGTACATACCTGGTACATGGCTGGATTCACTTTCTTATGGTACAGGTTGATTACAGGTTGTTTGGTACAGGTTGGTTCATGGTTGATGCACTTGTTTATGGTACAGGTTGATTACAAGTTGAGGTACAGGTTGATGCATGGTTCAGGTTTATTGGTACATATTTACAATGGTATATCTACATTGATAGTGTGAAAGTGGTTCCATCATTCTACTTCTACTTCAGAGAGGTTGGACAGGGCAAGGACATATGGTTGTAGCCACCTTCCAGTTGTAGCCGTAGAACATAGGGGGTTGTAGCCTCCTTGTAGTTGTAGCTAGAGAATAGGGGAGTTGAAGATTCTTTCAGGTTGTAGCCTGAGAGACAAGGGGGTTGGATCCTCCTTCCATTTGCAACTGGAAAAAAAAGGAAGTTGGTGATTCCAATGAATGTAATTCTTCAATACATATAAGAAAAATCATTATGTGGTTTTCTCCTGCTTTGGGTTTCCATGTAAAACATTGGTGTACTGTGTATGTGTATGATTGTTCATTTGTTCATTGCTTATTTACTTCAGAGGTATTGGATGATAATGGTACATTGATATAACACTTGGATTATATGGTTAAAAATGATTAAATTACTCTGTTACTGATTCATCCCCCCTCTCAGTAATCCAATAGTATTGACAACAGGGGTTTGACATCTACCAAATTTAGGAAAAAGGTGAGTGGCACCCTTGGAGCACATAGTGCATCTTGAAGGGAACATCGGGTGAATAAAATTGAAAGAGGTGAGTGACACCCTTGGAGCACGTGGTGCATCCTAGAGGGCACGTTGTGATTTTAACTATGGTAAGTTAATAAACCTAATACCTATAAAACTATGTCTCCTTAGGACTTGGTCAACCTTAAAATGAATGATGTGATAAGTAAAGTTTAATAACAATTTTTTCCCTTACAAACTATCACCAAGCCTAGTGAATTGAAAACCTAGGTCTGAGTAGAACCTTTGAACAAAAAAAAATAATTAAATATGTAACAAGAAGTGGGTGAAGAAAATTCAAGCAATAATAATTAAAGTGGAATTTTTATTAAAGGTTTAATTAAAAAAAGGGGTATTTGGTTGTTTTGTCTAAACCTGCTGATTCTAAAATTACTTATAAAAAGGGGAAACTTTAAGAAAAAGGGAAACCTAAAGAAAATGGGGAAACCTAAGGAAAAGGGGAAGCTTAAAGAAAAGGGGAAACTTAAAAGAAAAAGGGGAATGCCTAACTTAGTAAGGAATCTAGCCTTTGGAACTTTCTATTTATGAACTCAACTAGGAATTAAGTAAGGCCTAAGTCATTTAAGAATTGTAAGGGAATATTGGGACACCAAGGAGCATTTTTAGGAACACTTTTAGGTGGGTGATGAAAATAAGAATATTTAATTAATTAATAAAATTGATTTTCTGGTGCAACTAGGGGATCAGATGACATGTGTACGGGGGAGGTTTTTCCGAATTAAATAAATGAAAAAGGAATCTAATGAGGGTTTGGGAAACTAATGACTACGAAACTATATAAAATATATGGTGAAGGAGGAGTATGGATCACATTTGGTTTGCGTAACGTTATGCTGCTGAAATTTCATCTTGACTGGAGTTTCTCTTGTGGGAGTTGGGATACCCATCTCGGGTAACGAGTGGTAGCTCGACCTTGCTAGGAAAGCTGGGTTCTATCATTCTCTGGTATCATGTGCATGGCCCCTTTGTGACTCTGGGGGCTCAGGGGGAAGAATATTACCCCTAGTGTTGGCTAGGAGGTACCGGTGAGGTAACATCGGTTGGCAAGCAGGAGATGGATGGAGCACGTGGGGGACAATGACTTCAGAGCATTCACATTTGGGTACAGTACGCATGTGTATATTTGTATTGAATGGTAGTTAAATTCCTTGTATATGCATCTCTCTAATGTCGAAAGAACACGTGCGTCACTGTATTAAAAATTTGGTTAATTTTCTTTTTTGACAATTTGTGCTTGTAAAATTTGGCTGAAGGGTAGTTAAATTATGCTCCTGCGCCTTCAATTAAGGTACTTCTATTGTGTTAAAGTTTATGTTTTATTCTACGTGATACTATCCAGAGATTTATTTTTCTTTAAATGAATTTGTCTTGATGAACCCAACGTTTTATGATAAGAGAATTCAAAGTTATCCCAACCTTATGCTCATTATACTTTTGATTTGATTTCCAAGGGCAAACCTAAACTCTGAATGTAAATGATTCTTTGCGTTTTTTTTTTTATTGTTTTTAATACAAGAAGAAATTGTGTTTTTATCTCTTGTTCCTTTATCCTTTAAGTTATTAGTCCATGCCTGAGCATTCAGACATGAGCCGAATTGACTGTCTTTCACTCCGGTGTTAAATATTTAGATTCAAATGCCTTGCTTTCCTGTGCATGGATAATAACTGTAGGATCATTTCTCTGCCCATCAAGAAATTCTCTCTTGGGCCTTTATTCCCTCCTTAGCCTCTGCGATTATTGTGATTTTTTTTTCTTTGCAAACTTGCACTTCCAGACAACGATTTTGGGGAGGTATATCTAGTTCACCAAAGTTTTCTTCTTTACACTTCACAAAGAGCTTTTGATCCATTCCTTAATGGCACTGGCAGTGGACTCTACTTCTCTACCATTAAAACACGCCTTTAAATACTTTCCTTCTTTTCAATGGCCGCTTGACGGGAAAACACAATGAATGGTTTTGGATTGGAGTGGACCCTATAGTTTAGAGTTCCACTTGGTAGCTCTGTTTCACATGTCTTCGAGCCAAAACTATAACTTCTCCTGGCTACCAGGTTCATGTTTTCTTATTGTATTGATTCTCTGCGTTTGATTCTCAGAGTTGTATTGTTTCTCTGCATTTTGATTCTTTGTGTTTTGATTCTCAGATTTGTATTGATTCTCTGTGTTTTGATTCTCTATGTTTGATTCTCAAAGTTGTATTGATTCTCCATGTTTTGATTTTCAGAGTTGTATTGATTCTCTGTGTATTGATTCTCTATGTGTTTGTATTACTGCTGCATTTGGTATTATTTATTGCGGATGTCTGTGTTTTATCATTGGGATTTCACCCTATTGTACAACCACGATATATGTTCCATAGTAATACTTGGACACTATCATAATTTTTTACCATGAATATGTAGGTTGATTGGGAAAGTAAAATTTATGGGAGCTACCCTTGGATTGCATAGAAGTTACCAGAACTCGCCTACGGTAAGATAAAATTTGTTGTTATGTTCCCACGATCATAGACATGTAAATAATAAATATTAGAAAGGAAACCAATTTAGTCCTCATTCAATCCAATGTGTTACCAGATCACAAGCATATCATTGAATCTTGATAAAGGAAGGGAGCATAAATCAAAGGAATGAAAATTCGTGCGAGATGTTGGTACGACAATTATTGTTTCCAGTAATTTGTTGTATAGCGTCTTTTTAACGACTTGTTGTATAATGGATTGCTCCTCAATCTTAGCTGTCCATTAACGATTTGTTGTATATTCTATTTTTATTTAAAACAATAAATATACAAAAGTTCCTGAAAAGGGTATGAACACTCACCCATAATATCCAACCATTTACTATAAGAATAAAACAAATGAGAACATTTTCCTTGCTGTAACTGTTCCTTTTGATTTTTCCTAGCCATTGACAGTGTTGAGATGTTAGAGAATTTTTTTATTATCCAACTATTGACAATGTTGATTTTGTCAGAGGACTGGCAGGAACAAATTAAATATTCATGTATTGATAACTGCAATGGAAATAGATTAATTAATTAATTGCAATGGTAATAGATTAATTGCTGCAATGGTAATATATTAATTGCTTAATAAATTAATTGCTGCAAGGGTAATAATTGCAATGGTAATAGATTAATTGCTTAATTGCAATGGTAATAGATTAATTGATTAATTTCAATGGTAATAGATTGATTAATTGCAATGGTAATAGATTAATTGCGATGGTAATAGTTCACTAATTTGCACTTAGACATAAATGTTTAACAACTAATGGTTTATGGTTTATTTGTGTAATATTTTAATGGCTTGGGCAATATCATGGTTGAGGTTTTATAGTTTTATTAGATAAATTGATTAATAGTTTAACAATTAATTGGTTACTATGTGCCTTGTGCCTTAAGTTGAATTGTAAATGGTGCTTGGTCATAGTTGTTACACCACATATGATTGCCTTGTAGAAAAACTAGAAATCCTTCGGTTAGTTGCGCAATTTAAATTTGAATGATGTCACCTTGCATCCTGTTGACTTGCTGATTGGGTGCTTGGGTATAGTCTTCACATATTTATTGATAGCTAATTCAGTATCCTAGCGTGAGGGATGTTTCTCGGGTTAAGGGTCTATATATTTTATGTTGCGCTATGGTTACTGTCACACCTATCGCCTTGTGACGTCATGATTTCTGATGAGGGGATCATTGCATGCCCTAATTGATAGATGCGAATGATAACCTGCCCAGAGTCTTGTGCTTCCCAATGTGAGCGTATTGTTCGCTGTAATTGATTTGGTACTTGATTTTGTAACTCCTTAATGTGATTGGTTTTTCTCGCCTTAGAGGTTTCTAGCTCCTTGTTGTCGAAGTCGTTGTGTTGGGATTGATTGATGTTGTCTTTTAGCTTAGTAGGCGTGATCTTGCGTTTGACAGGAGGGATGTAGACACCTCCTTGTTCCTCAGAGTAGTTTCCTGCCTGGAGACCTTAATTGGTCAAAATCGATGTGAACCTAGGCTTGAGCGTTGCTTATGTGTCCTGGAGGTCCTAACCTTGCAGGGTAGGATGTGCGAGTAGTCATTTTAATATTTTTCGCCTATTGATTATCACATGTTTCATCCACTTGCATGATGTGCTAGTATGTTGGGTCGTTGTTTTCTGTTGCCTGAATTGTGTGAGTTTTGTTCATCTTCAAGTTGTTTTGATCAATTGTTGTTGTTGTTACCTTCCTGCTTAATTTTTTTTTTTTTTTTGCACTTGCTTTGCGTTGCATGTAGTCGTAACGACGGGGATCATTACATTTGTTTGTTTGGTTTATTGTATCATCTATAATTGAACTAAATCTTTCCATATCAATTCAAATATGACACTATCCATAACTGCATTAAATGTTCGAGGGGAGGGGGGCTTGTAGAGCATAGAGAATATGAAGAGAAATCAAGTGAATAAGAAGATAATTTGAGTGAATAGGAAGATCCATAAGGAATATTTTTGTTGGAGAAACCTAATAAGACATTGAAGACAAAAGTAGGGAAAGTTAACTTGCAAATACATAATAAAGGTGCAATGAAATGACCTCATGGCCTTCATATGGTCTGCATTAACATTGAACCCAAGTCGTTGTTTCTGCCACAATATCTCAATTCTAAGTTGGTGTTCTATGTACTCAAAGGTATTTGGTTTCCTGATTAGCCAAAACGATTTTTCTATGATATTTAGGTATCTAATTTAATTTTTGCCTTTTTGTTTTTCTGATCATGTTAGGTTTGGAAAAGGTTGGATGGGTTCATAACAGGGATTTCATCGATAAAAATCTAAAAACTGGAGATGCGTACCATATTCCTAGTGGTTCAGTGTTTTGTTTGGTTAACATGGATGAAGGCCAACATATTCATTTTTCCTATAGCCTCAACACATCTTATAGTCTAAGCCCTATAATGTTTAAAGTTTTATCAGTCCTAAAATTTTCTTTGCATGACTTTAGGGAATATTTATTGCTTCTATTAAAAATTCCCCATTATTATTTTGGTCGTAGTGGGATCAACCTCATGTATGGCCTGCAATAAGCAATAAGAACCCAAAAGTAAGTTATATACTGCAAGATATAACATAGTGTATGTACCATTGGATATACCAAGAAGTTTTAGGATATTTAGACACTTAGGAGTTAGTTAAGTTAAACTTGGTATAATATGTCTTTAGGTAAAATAATGTTTATTTAATATTGATTAGTATGCAATGGTATTTTTGTAGTTCAATGGTCATGACATGTTCTAGACATAGAGTGTTCTGATGGCTCATATTCTCCTTGATCTTAATGACTATATTGATCCATGGATTAACACCAAATTGGTCCATGATATCTATTTAAAGATAATTGAGGGTCATTTACTAATGATTGATTATGATAAAATCTCCTATAAAGTACTTTTCTTTTGCATTAATATATTTCCTCAAGTGGTTGCATTGACTAGGGACATGGACTGTTTCCCTCTTTGAGAGTTTTAACCACATAAAATCATTGGTATATTGATCTTTGATTTGGTTGTGTGAGTGGTTACCGAAGGTGTTCATCTTGTGTGGGAATAACCTATTTTTTAGAACATGGCATCAAAGCCCATTTGAAGAATCGATCCTATTGTAGATCAATATTCAAACCCATGTTGCTGCATTTTTTGTAACAACCCTGCTTAAATAGATGTATAGGGATGATTAATTATAATTAATTTGATAATCTGACTGTCCTAATATGTTAGTTAAACAATAATTATTTCTTAAATAATAATGAACTAATTAATTATTATTAATTATTTGTCCATATCTGTCAATGATTAATTAATTATTAATTGACTCATTAATTAATTGAGTAAAGAATTAAAGGGGGGTTAATAATTTAATATATTAAATATTTACGTATGGGGGGGGGAGGGGAGAAATATTAAATATGGGGATAATATATTAAATATAGGGATAAGATAATAAATATAAGGGGATACGATATTAAATATAGGGATAGGATAATAAATATAAGGGGATAAGATATTAAATAAAGGGATAAGGAAATTAATGAAGGGGGAGGAGTCGATGAAGGGGGAATATGATGGGGAAGATTCTTACGGGGAAAGACATTCTTTGGGGGCAGGCAGGAAGCATTTTGAGGAGGAGTTTGATTTTGGTGGATTTTGGTGAATCAGAAGCAGGGGGCACCGGTTTGTTGGGGGTTTTGGGCATGGGGGCCAGGATATCCTTACGGTATCCTGGATCTAGGGAGTCGGACAGGCTGCTCCTAGCTGGCAGGGAAGAAAAAAAAGTTTTGGGCAGTGTTTGACACAGTTTCAACTTCAACAACGGACAACCAGATCAACGGGGAAATTTAGCATCAGAACCAGGTAATTTATTTATGAAATTGCTAAGTTAGGTGGATGAATATGTAATCTATTTCATTCTTTGGTTAACTTTAACTCTTTTGTTGAATATTACATGCTTTACGATGATTAATGAAATATTACACATTGACATAAATTTATGTTTAATTATACGAAATTTTTAGGGTTTAATTAATTAAGGTTCCTACATTTTTGGCCTGAGATGATTTTTCCATTGCATCCAGAGTGTTTCTTTCACTTGGAAATGATTTTTGTTTCACTCAAAAAGGTTTTTGTTTGCCTAAGATACATACATGTTTGTTAGATCCAGAGGAAAAAACAAGGGTTTTGGGGGTAAGCACACACTTTGAGGGAACCCCCTGTTAATATTATGGTAGCTGTGGGAGGTATTTACCTCTACATGTGAACCTGACGAGAATAGAAGACTCCAGGAAGCAAGAGAAACCCTAATGAATTGGATAATAACTCTAGAAGCCTTGTCCGCTGAAGAAGATAATTTATATTAGGCTATTAGCCTCCAAGAGAAGAAGTCGGCCATAATTAATAATAATATACTGAACAGACACATACCCAGAAGGAGAAGTCGGCCCCAACAAACTGGAAAGATTACTATAAATACAGGGCGCCAGTTCTCATTTGACAGCATCTCAGAATTGCAGTTTCCCAGTTGGTGCGCACTGTAGTTGCATTCTGGTGCGCAGGTTTGGAGGAGGGTTGTAGGTGCAGTTGCAACAACAACTAGTTTCAGTATTGGCTTGGATATCCCTTGGCTAGGGTTTGGAACATCTGATCAGTCTTTTGTGTTGCGCTATCCTCGGGGAGAGATGCATTGTCCTTTGTTTGTCTATCTAGCCTAGGGTTTACTTCCGGAGGAATTCTCAGTCAAGGTTAAGGTGCTCGGAGGGAGGCTTCGGCTTGTGGTTGGGTGATGAGGGTATCATCAATGGTAAAACGAGCACACCATATTCTATATTCTAATAGGTTATGGGCCCACACCCCTTTAGTCAGCCTAAAATGCTGGAAGGAAACATAACCACTAGACATTGAGCTCATTGAGGAACTGTCGCTAGGGTTACTAGAAGGAGCAGCTTCCAAAAGCACTGCAGCTAGGGTTACCAGCAGAAGCAGTTGCAGAAACCCTAAACCTCTTGTTGAGGCACCTTAAGTGACGAGATTGACCTAATCTTTGGATAGATCAATGCGCACTAGCTCAGCGCATCTCATGGTACTCTCAGAAGGCCAAGACATGAAGTTTGAATTTCTGGTCAAATCTAGGGTTTGACCAAGTCAAGCAAGCCATGATGAATTCTATGAAGTTTGAGAACAAGATATATGGAGCCTCTAACTTCAGAGCATGGAAGACAGGGATTGACCTCATCCTTGCTAAGAATAAAGTGTTGGATATTGTGAAAGGAAAGATCGTGAAGCCAGAGTTTAAAGAAGGAGAAGAGAAGGAACCGCAGAACATTGCAGCTATGGAGAAGTTCAAAGATGTTGACATCAATGCCATGAGTATCATAGTGGATTCCACAAAATACCACTTGATACCCTACATCTCCCATCTTGACTCATCGAAGAAGATGTATGATGCCCTAACAAATCTATTCTCAGTCAGAAGCATTGGACAAGTTATGAGTCTGAAGAATGAGCTCCGTGACATGAAGATGAATGATGATGATAGCATAACATCATACTTTGTAAGGATCTGCCAGCTAAGAGATCAACTACAAGCTATTGAAGAGATCACTTCAGAAAAGGAATTGGTGAACATAGTACTCAATGGTCTTCCCAAGACATGGGATGCATTTTCCGCAAGCATGAACACAAGGAAGGAGTACCCAACATTTGAAG
>ML825310.1:25145-54253 GCA_009831015.1 Picea engelmannii | reverse complement strand
TTGATTTCATGCCGAATTTTGATGTTGAACAACTCACCCTACAAGTCTCTCAGATCAAGGGAAATGCCATGTAATGCTTCTTCAATGTCCTAATTTTTCATAGAGTAGTCCACTAGCCAATTGTCTATGTCGTCCTCATCATATTCAAGTATACCATAGAACTTTTCAACTGACAACCCTTTAAAGATATCAACTTGCTCGTCAAATTGTTGCTTTGTTAGGAACAATGAGTTGAAGATCAATCTGGGATCTTGGACTTCGTTAGTGCTTCCGGATAGGTCCACCTACGTGACCCTTTTAAATAGTTCTTCCCTCCTTGATATGGATTGACTGCACATTTGAACAATGGTATTCAAGTTTTTTATCTTTTCTTTCCAGCACACGTTCAACTGTTTGATCCGACTTGGAGAGGGAAGATCCTCCTCTCTTCTCCTTAGTTATTTCATGTTGGAAACTTTAATACCAAAGGGTACCACAACATCAAGGTAAAAACCTTCTTCATTATTTAGGTCGACTTGCAAATATTCATGGAAGGAATGCGCCCTTGAGCCAAAATAAACCATGTTTTTTGAAATTTCCCAAGACTCTATGATCAATGCCATTCGTTTCTTCACATTTTTATCCACATAGCTCCTGGATGATGTAAGTAATATTGGGGATTCCTTTTAATTTAGGAGCATGCATGGTGGGTCCAACAATTTCCTAAGGGATGGAAAGAAGTGGAAGAGACATTAATTTATCTTCCGGTTCCTTGATCCTTTCTTTTAACTTCGTGTTTTTTGCTTCAAGACCACCAATGGAGTCATCCAGTGCATCGTTGGTTCCTCTATGAATTCTAGAAATCTGGGAAGGCCGCATATATCTTAGGTCAACCTCTGAATGATATTTTCCTTTCTTATTATTCACATCACTTTTCTCAATAATTAATTTCTTGGATTCCCTGTCAAATACAATGCTCTGAAAAACAAATGACACTTATTCATTGAAGGTCTCATTCTCAATGATTTCCAAAGACGGATTTTGGTGGGTCGTGTTCCCTGACTGATCCAGTGGGGGAAATTTTTTCTCGATGTCCACCTCAAGCTCCATATCTTCAAGGGATAATCTATTGATATCACTCTCTATGCGTTGGTCTTGTTCCTCTTGCACGACGTTTTTCCTCTTTTTTCTTAGAGGAAGCTTGTGTGAGCTTTCAATTTTTTCCAGCGGGGGATTCTTGTCTCCTCCACCGTCTGAACTATTGTTGGTCACTTTTATAGATGGGTGGGACGTTGGAGCATTGCTCCAAGATGCTGTATTATTAGGAGTAATATTTGGGGATTGGGAACTCTTCTCGTTGGGACCCTTTCCTTTCTGCTTGTAAAACTTATTGGTACTGAGTACCGTTTCTAAGTCACCAACATTGTGAATAGGAATGCCTAAGTTATTTTCTTCTTCTTCACTTAGAACAATATGGATAAATGAATTTTTGAATCCCACTACTAGAATATGTTCCACACAAATTACGTTAGGGTCAAACCCTTTTATCTTTTCAACATACTTGAGATTCAGATTGTGGAAGTGATTTGCAAATTCATCGATTTTGTTTATATTTCTGAATATAAAGTCCCCAATTTTCCAAGGCAAGGGTATGAATTGTTTTTTTTGTTTCCCATGAAAAAAGTGCAACCATAAATTACATTGCCTTGTGACTTCTGTAATAAACATTCTATCAAATATATGGCTTGGAAGAAAGGAGGGATTTTCCTTAGAACCAAAAATCCTGATAACATTGTAATTTTACATTTGCTCCAACGTCCCCTTTTTATCCAAGAATGTACTTGTCTGGTCAGATTTTCTGGGGATATCTTTTCCAAATAACAATCCTTTAAAAACCGAGACAAAATCATTGAAAACTTCATAGAAATGCAAAGAAGCTTTGTGTCTCCACAATGCTTGGTACCAGAAGGTAACTAGGTCAAATTCACAGTTCACCCTCTTACAGATAGACAATTTAGGAAATTCACGGAAATATGTTATCGTAAACACAAAATAAGAGGTCATAAATAAAAAATTTATCCTTTTTGTACTGTGACAATTGGGAAGAGATTTTAATGAAAATCAGTTTTCCCCAATCAAAAATGGCTTTCTCTTTGACAGTAAAATATAAGATAAATAATCATACGGGAAATGTTGGCGGTACTTTCTTGGCCTGTCACCCTGGTGAATAACCAATCAATTTCCCGAAAGGGGTTTTTGAACGATTTGACCTACAACATAGTAACAGGGATGGTCGTGGGATTCTCCAAGAATTTTGGAAAGAGTTCCAGGCCGTTGTCATGCTTTTTTAGAAAATCCATGCAATCTTCTCCTTTGAAAGTAAGTGTTGGCTTAGGGAGATTCAACATTTTACGAAATAGTTGAGGCGAAAGAGAGATGGGAGAATGGCATTGAAGTTGAATAATCTGCTAACTTGGTATATATTTTTCAACACACCATGCAACTAGTTCTTTGCAGTCGAAAACCTCAGGGACACACCCTGCACGAGCAATTCCAGACATCCAAATCACTTCCTTCTGAGCAGAAGGGGATGAATAGTAAGAATACACTCTAGGCCACTGAAATTTTTGGTCCTCTCATCCAAAAATATTCAAAGTATCTCCGCATAACTTCTGTCAAGATGTTTCTACCATAAGTTGATGAGAGTGTTCCTTTAATCTAGATAATATTTGCAATGGGCGCTTGAGAGAGATAACCATAATATAATCTTTGTCAAATCATGATTTTAATGTGGTTTAATGAAAAAATCTCCTCGAGCACTTTACTTATTAATGGCGATCTTTATGGAACCTAAATGATGAGTTAGTAGCAATAAACCATTATTAAATGCGTATTGGGAAAAACACGGGGATGGCGGGGATAGACAAGAGCAATTAGGATTTGAGATTTTTGTGACCCCGCCAACCCATGGTTGCGAAAGGTCGAAAATAGGCTAAGTGTTGTAATGTGTTCGATCAGACTCAATATAGGAGATATGAGATATTTAGGAGCTCGGGGAATCCGATGGTAAAAATGTAGATCGTGAATCTTTTGGGTGCAAAATGGATATCGCGAAACATGGGATATGAAATCTTGAAATCGCAAACCCGGGAACTTGCGCCTGCAGAAACAGTTAAGTATAGGATAATAGGCAATTGGTCGGACTCATGATATGGGAATATGAATGGAAGTGAGAACCCGTGAGTCCTCCAACTAGTGACCCACCATTCTGAAAAGAAAAATGGCTAAGTATAGTAACTAGAAAGGGAGAATAAAAGGGAGAAAATAAAAGGGGAATTCAGGTAAGTATAGAAGAGGGAAAATAAATGGAAAAAAGAAGTTGGGAAGATAGAAAGGGGAGGGAAACTCAGAAGCGGGAAATGGTCTCAACAACTGGCTCCAACTACGGGATGATAACCCCCTGCGGGTTGTCAAGAATATAGAATCTTTATGACCAGACACTTCTATCTATTGGGCTATGGAGTTGAAGTAAGAATATACAAACTAAAAAAAAAAATTATGTACAATGAGAATGAGAAAGTATTAGGATAAGAAACCTTTCAAATGTTTCCCATTGATAGGAATCATTAATGTTTTACCCGTCATGTCTTGAAGAATATAAGAGTTAAAACCCATGATCTTTTCAATGATGTATGGTCCAATCCAGAGTGCTTCGAACTTTGTATGAAATGATGGTTTCTCCTTGGCCTTATTCTGAAGTAACACCAGTTCTCCTTTTTGAAAGTTCATTACAGTTGCACTTTTATCAAAATATATTTTGATACTTTGTTGTCTCTGAGAAGTTTGATTTAGGGCTTTGCTTTGTTCTTCTTCCAACTACAAAAACTGGTTGATCCTCCTTTGGATAGGTGAACTGTCTTTTGTATCTTCTGTATTAACCACAAAATTCAAGGCATTGAGTTTGAGGCTAATTGGCATTTTCTCTTCTTTCCCATAAACCAATGTATACGGGGACATCCTAGTGTTTTACTTTAGAGTCGTTCTGCTTTCCCACAACACATCAGTCAGCTTCAGATGCTAATTTATTTGGTTCTTTTCAATAGTTTTCTTTAGTATCTGAACAAGTGTTTTATTTGAGGATTATGTAATACCATTACCTTGTGGATAATAATTCGACGATTGACCCATGATAATTCCATATTCTCCACAAAACTATGTAAACTTCGACCTGATGAAAATCGAACCATTATCAATCATAAATGTATCTGGGACACTAAATCTTGACAGAATATTATCTTTTAGGAACTTAATTATCTCTTCAGAATCAACTTTCTTTAACACCACTACTTATGGCCACTTAATGAAATAATCTGTAGCAGTGAGAATGTACATATGTCCCTTGCTAGACTTCATATTAATTGACATGAAAACATCAAGTCCCCATTCATAGAATGGTTGTTCTACAATTATGGGTTGTAAAGGAATCACAGATCTCTTCATTTTTTCTGAAAACTGCTAGCATGATACACACTTCCTTATTGTGGAATATGAGTCTCTGAAAATTGATGTCCAATAGAAGCCAACTCTTATTATCGTGTGGGCAGTGACAGTAGGTGCAAAGTGTCCACCGCATATTCCTTCATGGAATTCTCTCATTATTTCTTGGGCTTGGTTTTCATCAACACATCTCAATAGTATACCATCATAATTTATCCTGAACAGTATATCAACAATCAACACATATTTATTTTCCTTCATCTTCAATTTTGTTCGCTCCTTAGGGTTCATGGTGACAGGAAATTTCTCAAATTTTAAGTAGAATACAATATCAAGGTACCATTCTAAATCAACCAATGGTTCTCCTACTGAAATTGAAATCATTCCATCCACAGAATCACTATTCACAATTTTCTTGCATAAACCTTGTCCTTTGACAACCTTTAAAGGTTTAATTTCAACATCATATTCTTGTATATTCGCCGTCTAATTAGCCCATTTCCCTTCTCTCAATTGTTGATTCAGAAGCATCTTTGCTAACGATGAGGGAACATAAGAAATAACATGGGAGTTCAATATGTACGTTTGAAAGTGCGCCACCTCTTTTACAATAGCCAACGCTTTCTTTTCTAGTTCTTAGTACCTCATTTAATAGTGATGTAGGGTTTTGCTCATGAAACTGATTGGGAGTTCTTCACCTTTGGTATTCTTTTGAGTAAGAATAGATGCAACAACTGTCTTTGTAGCAAATCAATAGATGATGAAATCCATTTGAAAATATGTACTAATAAGGACTGGAGCTATGGTGATTTCTCCTTTGATATTATTGAAAGCCTCTTGAGTATCCGTTGTCCATTCAAACCTCTGCTCCTTTTTCAACAACAAATTGATCGGCTTCACAATACTTGCATAGTCATGAAAATGATTGAACTCCATTCTTGGATGTTGGGGGGTTGAGATCATTTATTACTTTAACTCTTTCTGGATCTATAAAAATCCCTCCCTTGCACACAATATGGCCCAACAATTTACCTTGAGTTACACCGAATACACATTTATTTGGATTTAGAGAGACACCATATAATCTACATCTTTCAAAAACTTTTCTCAAATGATGGATATGATCACCCCTTGTTTTTTAATGCACTTTCAAGTCATCTTGATAGTCTACCATAAATTTTCCTATCAACCCACTATATGCATGATCCATGGCCCTCTCGAATGTGGCTCCAACATTCTTCAAACCAAAGGGAATTCTAGCATATGCATATGTCTCCCAAGGTGTTATGAATGTTGTATTTTCCTTGTCCTCCTCAACCACTAAGACTTGGTTATATCCAGAAAAACCATCCAACATGGACATGCAAGCTAATCCAATGACTTGCTGGAGAAGAAAATCCATATTAGGTAAAGGAAAGTTATCATGTATGCTTGCTTTGTTAAGGTCTCTGAAATCGACACACATCCGGATTTCCCTGGTCTTTTTTCTTACAATATCCATATTCAAAATCTAGATGGAATGCCTAATGGAATACATTATTCCGACCTTATTTAATTTCTCCAATTCAATCTTTACCATAGGTTTCAGTTTGGGATTCATCATCCTTATTTTCTTCTTTATAGGCTTTGCTTCTTCCCTCAAAGGAATGATGTGTTGGAATATTGTTTTATCATAAGCTTTCAAATAATCATAGGTCCAAGATAACCCATCAATGTATTCTTTAAAAAATGAAACCTATTGATCACATTCCTCAATAGTGCAATCAACTCCCAATTTGACATATTTTGGGGAACTATCAGTTCCAATATTAACTTTTCTTGTCTCTTGCACTTTTCGAACTGAAACTTCTTCAAGGAGATTCTTAGCATGATCATATTTCATGAAAAGAGACTCAGATTGTACACAATATTTCAGGACATCAGACATGTGATTGTCTTCATCGTCATCATCATTCAAAAAAAAAATCGAGTTGTTCATCATTCTCAAACACTTGCACAAATATTCAATGTTATAGGGCACAGAAGATCACAATCCTCTTTCTACTTGAAAATGTGTTTTTCTTTGGATAACGTCTGGGTTTGACAATGAGGCTGCCAAGGCCAATGAATCTGCCTTATGATTCTTGTCCCTTGGAATGAAATAAATGTTGAAGGAACTGAAAGATTCCATCAATTCATTAACCCTTTTGAAATACAACTTGAGTCTTTCCTTCTTGATTTTATACCTCTAGGTGACCTGATTAATTACCAAATTAGAGTCGCTAATCACAATTAGATGTTCTATTTTCATTTCTTGTGCAAGGATCGTCCCCTAAATCAAGGATTCATATTTTTCTTCATTATCAGTACAGGAAAATTCCAGTCTAATAGCATGTGGATGCACAACATTATTTGGACTTATAAGAACAATTCTAACTCCGCTCTCAAATTTTGAACAAGCTCCATCAAATGAAATCCTCCAATAGCCTTCAAATAGACATTTTTGATTCTATGTGTCTTGAACTTGCTCTAAGATTTCATTATGTTCCATGTCTAGAATAGCATAGTTTCCAATCCCAGCATCTATATAATATCCCATTAATTCATTTTCCTTCTTCTTGAAAGAGAAGGGTTTTCTAGGTTCACGGGGCACCTTAATCATTGCTCCTTCTTTTCCTGGTAGAATCATACAACTTCCATCATTAATTATATATCCTCCTATCATGGATTTCCAATCTCTTCCCATCACAACTCCATATGTTGGAGGAAGGTCTACCACAATAATATTGAAAACTGTAATGATATGGGGGGTTGTCTTGATCCAATTATAAAAGTCCTTGATTCCTCCAGAAGATGGAACTTTTCTAGAATCAATTGCATATATACTTTCACCAGTTTCATAATACTTGGTGAAACTCAGGACTAATGCCCCCATGACCGCCAGTGGCATGATATTATTTGTCACGCTAGTGTCAACTAAACAATTATGTAGTGCAACATCATGATTTTCAATTGAAATGTAAAAGGGAGGAATTTTACCTCTCAGCTTGGCAGTTGACTGGCTCTGGCTTTGTTTTGGACTAGTAACAACAACTTCTATTCTTTCAAATGGATCGTCCAAAAATTTCAATTTTTTTTCTCTTTGTTGGGTAATCTTCACCACTTCTATAAAGGGAAAGGTTATCCTTAATTTTCTCAATTCCTCTATGACATTATATGCCATCTGAGGGGAGTTTGACGTCAGGTGTTTCCTTTTACTTCCAACACTATCCGTCACTTTCTCATTTTCTCTTTTCTCATTTGTTTTTTCTTTATCTTTTTGGTTTTCTTTTTCAGAGCCATTCTTATTATTGGATCTATTTACAAATCCTCTTGTCTAGGTGACATTTTCTTGCGAGTTGGGGTCATTGTCACCTTATTCAAATATATACATGGATGTCTCACATCTATCCATCTGCACAGTTTCATAACTTTCATCAGGTGAGTAATAATTCTCTTGCTCAATTATTTTCTCATCATACACATCATCCAAAACAACTGCATTGGGAGTAGGCTCAATGTGAACCCTTGATCTTTGTGAATGATCAGTGTTTTCAAACCTCACTTTTTTTTCTTGGGGAGGGTTCCTTCTTTGATCTGGGACTGACATTCTTGGATTTTCCACATAATTATCTCCCCTTCTTAGTTTGGTTATCTCATTCTGCATTTGCTTGATAGTTCTATTCATCTGTGCAATTTCAATTATTTGCTTGGTTTCTTGAACCACCATGGGGTCAACATTTACGTCATGTATGGTTCCCTTAAAAAATCCTCCTCCCATTGTTTTGTTTTGAGCCAGTAGTGGCTTGAATTATTCGTTCTTTCTTTAATTGGAAGCTCCTTGATTATCAATACTTAATCCTCCCAGTTGCCTTTGTACTTTTCCTAGTATAATGTCGGGGTTGACACCCGTTTCAATCATAATTTCTTGCATCTCAGTGGCTTTAGTCATTTCCTCCTCCAAGGTACCCATTTGGGATGTTCTGATAACATATTTCACATTCAGGGGCATTTCATTCTTATAACAACCAAGAACGACTAGGTCATTTGGTCTTTTATCTTTCAGAATCTTACTCAAGGTTTTTTTGAACCTGAGATTAAAATATCATATTCTTTCATTCTTCCTCAAACCAATCTAGGTGAAATCAATGAGAAGGGATAAGCAACTAGAGGGGAAAACATAGTCAGGAACATGGCTTGGAGGTCATTAAATGAGCGAATTGATCTATTGGGCAATGTCATATACCATTCATACGCTCTTCCTGATAAGGTTTGTAGAAACAACCTTACAATGACATCGTCATACTCAACACGGTGAAAATCACAAACATCAAGAAATAAGTGCAGGTGCCTCTTTGCATCGATTTCTCCGTCTCCAACAAATTCCTTTAAGGTGCCCTTAGGGAGAAAAAGGAGATTAGGTTGCTCACCTAGAATATTCAAAGGAGAATCTCTTATGATTCTTCTATTCTCAAACCTTAGGTTTTCTTGATTTCTTGCAGCATCTCTTCCACCTCCTTGCCTCTCCTCATGATGCTCGTCTTAGGGTTGTTCATTTCTTTCTGCCATATCCAGAGAGATTTCAAGAATAGGATTCTCACTTCTAAGAATAAAGAGTTGCTTGCTTTTACTTCTTGTAATGGGTCCCTTGTGTTCGTCCAGCTTCAATCCCAACCTTGTTCTTGTGCTTCTCTAGCTAGTCGTTGGTTTCTTCGGTCTTGTCGCTCGTCTCTCCTATGTCTCTGGAGGATTTCTCTTACTTCTTCTTGGAATAAGATATGTCGGGACCTTTCTAACTCTTCGGGTATCGACTATTGTTATTACCAGATTGTATAACTGATGTAATATGCTTTGTTGATTGTTCAATCCAATTTCTAAGTGGCGCTGATCATCCTGGGGAAAAGTCATATATTTTTCAAAGATGTTAGACCAGGTTCCAAATTTTAGTTCGTCCCCAGTGGACTCACCAAAAATGTTGATTCTTGAATCTGTTAGGACCGAAACGAAAACCTCACGAGAATGTAAATCATGTTGTGCTTTTATAGAGGTGGTACTCCTCTTTAGATTTTCTAGGGAATTCTAGATATTCAGAATGTGGATCTTGATAGAAGTCTGTCGTAGTAATTCAAAGAAATATAAATATTGCAAGAAAATAAAAGGAAAATGTTTTCTTTTCTTTTAAAATAAAGCTCCTGAGAAAGGACTAGGAACCGAGCACAATCACACATTTAAATCAAATAAGCAAAATTTCCTCACATCCATCATAGTTTGACTAAAGATTTATGATCACTTAAAAAATAAAAATAAGATGGTTTGCATGCATAAGAGAACTTTAACAGGGTGAACATGGGAAACTCAAATAAATATAACCATAGATCAACCTCAAATACTTTGTATTCAAAACTATGGGTTACAAAGTACAGTCGAGATTGTTCCCGAAATATCTCTCTTGAAACTTCTAAAAAATATATAGTTTGTTACATATTCTTTGAAATTTAAAATGTGTTTATCTTAAAGACTGGAATTGGGGATATCGCAGACCATAAAGAAAATATACAAAAGAATTAAGCTTGTAGAAGGAAGATGGTGGGAGGTAAAAGAACAACAAGACCTGTTAAGAAGAAAAGAGGAGTGATCAGTCTTTGGTTAAACCTTTCTAGTGAAAGAAGTGGAATAACTGGATGAAGGAATTGATAAAGAAAAGAAATATGTGATCAACCTAAACTTACTATGATGGTCTCTCGTGTCTTCACTTGCTTGTTGGTGTCCTTTTATTGACTTCATTAACGGTTACAGGAACTGTCTCAACTATTTCTTACCCCTCGGTGGTCAATTTATCGATAGCTTTCTAAAACCATTCTTCAATATAACTTTTCATTGGTGACACGTTGATTTCATGCTAGATTTTGAAGTTGAACAACTCGCCCTCCAAGTCTCTCAGATCAAGGGAAATACCATGTAATGCTTCTTCAATGGCCTGATTTTTCACAGAGTAGTCCACTAGCCAATTGTCTATGTCATCCTCATCATATTCAAGTATACCATAGAACTTTTCAACCAACAACCCTTTAAAGATCTCAACTTTCTCGTCAAACTATTTCTTTTTAAGAAACAACGAGTTGAGGATCAATTTGGGATCTTGGACTTTGTTAGCACTTCTGGCTAGGTCCACCTCCATGATCCTTTTGAATAGTTCTTCCCTCCTTGATATGGCTTGGATGCACGTTTGAACAATGCTATTCAATTTTTTTAGCGTTTAACTGTTTGATCCGACTTGGAGAGGGAAGATCCTCCTCTCTTCTCCTTAGTTATGTCATGTTGGAAACTTTAATACCAAAGGGTACCACAACATCAAGGTAAAAACCTTCTTCATTATTTAGTTCGGCTTGCAAATATTCATGGAAGTCATGTGCCCTCGATCCAAAAGAGACCATGTTTTTCAAAATTTCCCAAGCCTATGTGATCAATGTCATTCTTTTCTTGATATTTTTCTCCACATAGCTCTTGGTTGATGTAAGTAATCTTGAGGATCCTTTTAATTTAGCAGCAGGCATGGTGGGTTCAATGATTGCCAAAGGAATGGAAAAAAGTGGAAGAGGCATTAAGGTCTCTTTCAATTCCTTGATCCTTTGTTTTAACTTCGTGTTTTCCGCTTCAATACCACCAATGGAGTCATCCAGTGCATCATCGGTTGCTCTATGAATTCTAGAAATATGAGAAGGTCGCATATCTCTTAGGGCAAACTCTGAACAAGATTTTCCTTTCTTATTCTTCACATCACTTTTATCAATAATTAATTTCTTGGATTCCCTATCAAATATAGTGCTCTGAAAAACAAATGACTCTTCTTCGTTGAAGGTCTCATTCTCAATGATTTCTAGAGACGAATTCTGGTGGGACGTGTTCCCTGAATGATCCAGTGGGAAATTTTTTTCTTGATGTTCATCTCGATCTCCATATATTCAAGGGAGAAGCTATTGATATCACTCTCTATGCGTTGGTCTTATTCCTCTTGCATGATGTTTTTCCTCTTTTTTCTTAGAGGAAGCTTGTGCGAGATTTCATTTTTTCCCGGTGGGGGATTCTTGTCTCCTTAGTCGTTTGAACTACTGTTGGTCACTTTTCTAGATGGGTGGGCCACTAGAGCATTGCTCCGAGATGTTGTAGTCTTAGGAGTAACAATTGGGGACTATGCACTCTTCTCACTCGGACCCTTACCTTTCTTCTTGTAAAATTCATTGGTATTGAGTATATCATTTCCAAGTCACCATCATTGTGAATAGGAACACCTAAGTTATTATCTTCTTCTTCACTTAGAACAATATGGATAAATTAATTTTTGAATCCCACTGCTAGAATATGTTCCACAAAAATTCCTTTAGGGCAAAACCCTTTTATCTTTTCAACATACTTGAGATTCAGATTGTGGAAGTGATTTTCAAATTCATCGATTTTGTTTATATTTCTGAATATAAAGTCCCCAATTTTCCAAGGCAAGGGTATGAATTTATTTTTTTGTTTTTCATGAAAAAAGTGCAGCCATAAATTATATTACCTTGCGACTTCTATAATAAACATTATATCATATATATGGCATGGAAGAAAGGAGGGATTTTCCTTAGAAATGAAAATCCTGATAACATTGTAATTTTCCATTTGCTTCAATGTCCCGTTTTTATGCAGGAATTTACTTGCCTGGTCAAATATTCTGGGGATATCTTTTCCAAATAACAATACTTTAAAAACAGAGACAAAATCATTGAAAAATTCATATAAATGCAAAGAATCTTTGTGTCTCCACAACACTTGGTACTAGAAGGTAACTAGTTCAAATTCACAGTTCACCCTCTTATAGATATACAATTTAGGAAATTGACAGCGATATGTTATTGCAAACACCAAATAAGAGGTCATAAATAATTTCTTATATTTTTTGTACTTTGACAATTGGGAAGAGATTTCAATGGAAATAAGTTTTCCCCAATCGAAAATGGATTTCTCTTAGACAGTAAAATATAAGATATAAAGAATCATACGAGAAATGTTGGTGGTACATTCTTGGCCTATCACCGTGGTGAATAACCAAGCAATTTCCCAAAAGGGGTTTTGAACGAGTTGACCTGCAACCTAATAATATCTTCAGGGATGGTCGTAGGATTCTCCAAGAATTCAGGAAAGAGGTCTAGGTCATTGTCATGCTTTTTCAGGAAATCCCTGCAATCTTCTCCTTTGAAAGTAAGTGTTGGCTCGAGGAGATTCAACATTTTACGGAACACTTGAGGTGAAAGAGATATGGGAGAATGGTATTGAAGTTGAATAATCTATTGAATTGGTATATATTTCTTAACACACGATGCAACCAGTTCCTTGCAGTCGAAAACCTCAGGGACACACCCTACACAAGAAATTCTGGACATCCAGATCACTTCCTTCTGAGTAGAAGGGGATGAATAGTAAGAATACACTCTGAACCACTGAAATTTTTGGTCCTCTCGTCCAAAAATATTCAAAGTATCTCCGCAGAACTATTGTCGAGTTGTTGCTACCATAAGTTGACGAGAGTGTTCCTTTAATCCAAATAATATTTTCAATGGGCGCTTGAGAGAGATGACCATAATATAATCTTCGTCAAATCATGCTTTTAATGTGGTTTAATGAAAAAATATCCTCGAGCCCTTCGCTTATTAATGTCAATCTTTACAGAACCTGCATGATGAGTTAGTAGCATTAAACAATTCTTAAATGTGTAATGGGAAAATCACGAGGATGGTGGGGATAGACGAGAGTAATTAGGATTTGGGAATTTTTTGAACCCGCCAACCCGGGAACCTGCCAACCCGCAACTGCGAAAGGTCAAAAATAGGCTAAGTGTTGTAATGCGTTCGGTCGAACTCAATATAGGAGAGATGAGATACTTAGGAGCTCTGGGAGTTTGATGGTCAAATTGGATATCGCGGAACATGGGATACGAAAGCTTAAACCTGTGAACCCACGACTGCAGAAATGATTAAGTATAGGATAATACAATGGTCAGTCAGACTCATGATATGAGAATATGAATGGAAGTGAGAACCCACGACCCACCATTATAAAAATGGCTAAGTATAGTACCTATAAAGGGAAAATAGAAGGGAGAAAAGAAAAGGGGAATTCGGGTAAGTATAGAAGAAGGAAAAGAAATGGAAAATAGAAGTTGGGAAGATAGAAAGGGGAGGGAAACTCGGAAGTGGGAAATGGTCTCAACATGAGTGTAGAAGTGTTTCTCTCTTTCTGTTTCGCACATAAGCAATTATTTTGGAAAGTGAAAAGGTAGAAGAAATTGTTCAAAAGTTTTTTACTATAGAAAAACAACTCGTGGGTTTTCAATTTACAATGATGGTTATGGAATTTTATCTTTTTGTATGCTTGTTTCTTCCCTCTGATTTATTAGCATTTTCCAGATTTTGTGCATATTCCTAGAAGACTTTTTCTGCAAATAGGGGTTGTGAGGAATAATGGGTCAACCCATTAATGATAATGTCATCACATACAAAGACTTGATGTGGGTTATAACCTAAACCTATTTGAAATTAACTTGATGTTAACATTTTGTTCGTTGGTGGAATGAGTGTATTTTATGCTCATCATTTTTCTTTCTCTCAATTCAAAGAGTTATAGCTTGTGCGAACGAATATTTGGTCGTGTGTTATCTAGTTCATTTCTTGGTTTTCTTGATTGGGATAATTCATTGATATAATTTGTGTCCATGTTGGATATCATACTCAGTTTTTTACTCTCTTTTAAACCCACAATCCACATATCAGAGTAATGGGTGTTGGTTTGCTATTCATTCAACATTTGGAATGTTTAAGTATGATGTGGAGGTTTTAGTCAACCATTGTTTATGGCCATCATACTCCTCTGAGATCTCTTGATAGTGTATGGTATACTTGGATAGCTTGGAATATTTTGAGTGAGCATGTTAATTTGGTTGATGCAAACTATGTTCATACATAGTTTTGGAAACTCTGGCATGTGACATATTGTGATGTCAATGGTTTGCAAGCATAGTGATTGATATAAGAAATGGCTTGGAAATTTTTCTCAAAGGATTTACATGTTGATTCATTGATATTACATTCACTGAATATAAGTCGCGAACATGAACTTTTACTCATTAATTTCATTCTATTTCATTTTTCACAAATATTTTCCCTTATCAATTGTCCCAACCATATACATATTTTCATTTTAATGCATATCCATGTTCATATGTTTAAAAGAATTGTGGATTGTTGATAACAGATAAGTTTTCAAGAAATGTTCAGTTCAGATTTTGAAAGTTGGAATGGAAAGACAGTTGTTTTTTAAGTTTTGGATTTTCTTTCCTATCATACATTATTCATGTTCCATTTCTCCCTTTTATGCTTGAATTATCATGCTATACTCAGAGCCATAATTAAGTCATATTTAATAAAGTTTTTAATGGATGTTTATCATGATGTGTCTTATATTATACTTTAAGGATTATGGACTAATTGAAATGATAATGGTGAACTAGATGAGCTTCTTTAGCAGAGGGAGTAACAGAGGAGGTAATAGAGAAAATAGAGGGAGAAGAGGTAGGATGCCAAACATATTTTGTCAGCAAGGGCGGCAACAAGGGAGGCACAAAAGGATGATATTTTCCATACATTTCGATGTTGATTCAGATTAATTTAATCAATTGGTGCAAACTAGTTACTTGAACCTTGGTGGACAACCTGCTTTATCTCAACTCCCAACAATCCCAACATCATGGAATTTCTTGAGACCCCTGTCCAACCAATAAATGATGGTTGGGATAACAACCTTGTAAACCCTCCTTTTGGTGTGGCTCAACGATCTGTTCATCCTCCTCCACCTATGATTACATCAACTGCTTCTATGGTCTATTCTCCTCCCAATGATCATAGAATCCCCCCCTTGAAGCTCACATGGATAAAAAAAAGAAACATCTTACCTCCCCTAGCACTGAGGCATCCCAATCATCCTTTGTACATTCGAAACAACAACTAGAAAAAGAAGAAAGTGGCAAAAGAGAAGTTACCTTTAGTGACATGCACCTGAAAATAGTTAAGTTTGAAGATTAAAAGTCTTACTATGAAGACTTTCTCAATCTTAGACTAGATGTGTCTAAAGGTAGAAAAGAAAGAGAAGATTTTTTCAAAAAGAAATCCCCTCACCTTTTTTAATTGGTATCATGACATTGTTATTTTAGCAGGCATATGATATTTATTTTTGGAAACTTTAAATATAATATCATTTTGATATTTTGGGAAGTACAAGTGTTTGACGATGTTGAATATTTTGGATGAATGTCTTATCTTGATCTATTTGTTGTTTCTAATATATGTTTATATTTTAAATTTATTTTGGAATTACAAACGAAATTTTGGAAAATGAGGAGCGAAGACCTAGTGGGACCCCATCTATTATTTAAATATATTTTACCCTTATAATAAATAAAGTTGTCTTCTCTAAAATAAGAAGAATTAATTAACTTTTTAAACAAAAAGGTTGTTGAACTACCTAACTACTTCAGAAAGATATAAAAGAAGGGGAGCAAGACAAAGAGAAAGGGGAGAAATATAGAAGTAAAAATTTTGAGAAAGTATGCTTTGGCCTCAAGATAGTTTATCATTTCTTCATTCCATACTGAGTTTTCATTAGAGTTGAATTATCTTGTTTACAATGTGGTTATTCTAAAGGTGGGAAAGAAAATACTAGGAAGCCTTGACTGGTAATATCCTCCAAAGTCGTTCATTTTCTTGAATGTTTGTTTGGTTTATTTTAAAAGTTTTGGATTCATTCAGTGCTAGTTAATGCTAGTTTTGCAGAATTCAAAAGAATGATGCACATGTAACTTGGACTGATCCAGCCTGATTTTATGTCATGGTCTCTATTTTTGAGATTAGATGTCCCTGAATGAGTCAAATTACATATTGGACTTCCATGAATTACACTGGTTCAAGTCCTCACAAGGGCTTGAAGAAATATGCTCGATTGTAACTCGAGATTGATATTAATAAAAATATTTGTTGATTTCTTCGCACTTGTGGGACTGTTTAAATATTGATTTTCATAGTTGCCTTTTTTTTATCCACTTGTTTTATAATTCATTTACTTTGCAAGTACATTCTTTTATTTTATTTTAAATGGTTCAATCTTGAAGAAAATACATAAAAATTACATATATATAAAAATAGAATCAGATCCATGTGGAGATTTGAAAATCTATGAGTAAGGATTTTATCATTCCTTTCATCAACAATGTTGACACCTAGGAAAGAGTAATATATAGTTTTCAAGAGAGTGTTAAGGTTCTTGCATGGCACAACAAAGTATGCAATATGTTACCAAGGGAAACTTGAAACTGACATGGAAGTGAATGTACATGGATTTGTTGACATTGAATAGGCTATAGATCTTGATCGAAGAAGTTTGACCAACATATATGTGTTTAGAATGTTCGATGGAGTAATTAGTTGGATGAGTAAGAGACAGACGGTAATAGCCTTGTCGAAAATAGAAGATAAATACATGGTAGCCACCCATGCAGTAAGGAAGCAATTTGGTTACACATATTGTGTTAAGGGATTGGGTTTGAGCAACAAGCTATGAGGATAAATTGTGACATTCAAAGTGCAATTTTATTAGAAAAGAACTCAACTTACCATTCTAGGACGAATCATATTGATATACAATACCATTTTGTGAGAGACATGGTGGAAAACAAGAAAGTGTTGCTAGAGAAGGTAGACACTTTGAAAAAAGTGAGTCCAAAGAAGTTATCTTGGTGTAGAGAGGAAATGGGCATTGTTTCCCTGGGTCAATGAACAAAAGTTTAGTTGCTCCTATTTCTGCAAAGAAGACAACAAGTGGGAGAATGTTGGGATGTTATATTCTTTGCAGTGGAAACTCAACCAACCGATTGGCTAGTCAAGGATGATCGACTGGGTGATTGATTGACTGAACGGTTAAGTCAAGTCGATGGTCGAAAGGTGGTCGAATGGATGGTTGACTAGTAGCCGATTGGAGGTCGAAAGGTGGTCAACTAAATGGTCAATTCATGGCCAAATGGAGGTTGAAAGCTGGTTGAATAGATGGTTGATTTGTAGCTGATTGGTATTCGACTAGTGGTGTGGATCAAGGTTAGTCATGTAACTCTTTATTTGGTGAATGAATAAGACAACATATGAGCAAGAATCGCTCAAGCATTGTTGGTTTTCTCAGTTAAGGGTTTCTAAGGTAAATCTTTGTGTATTGTATGTGATTTCCACGGTTTTACTTTCTATTTTAATTATATCGTTTCTCTCCTATTAGGTTTAGTTTTCCTACAAATCACACCCAACACTTATTACATTCATATTTGGTGTTCTCCTTTATTCCCAATTCACTAATGAACTCATCAGATGGGATGCACATGGAGGGTCCCACTATAGATGTCTTCTTGGTTTTAAATTATAGTCCCTCGCTATTAAGAGTGTCTAATGCATCCATAAGAAGATTGTATATCCAATAAAAGACCATTCAAAGTTCTTCTTCAAAAGGTAAGCGAAATAAAACTCATTCCTTTGAATCTATTCCCACTTAATTCTTAGATTAGAGGGATACGATTGAAGTAGGTAAGAAAATAAAAATCATTCATTTGGATCTATCCCTGTCTACTTCTTAAACTAAAGGGGCAAGATCAAGGTCCCAAATGACTTGTTATTATGATTTTTTCCTCATGGAAGGGACCTTTGTAGCTACTCAATTTAAGTAACTATAGTTTTTTAAAAGATGTTATATACCTATTATGTCTCAGTTTTTTAATTATTATAATACTTATCTTTAAGATATATAGTGTGATCCTTACAAATTATTTAAAATATATAGTGTGTTCCTTACAAATTATTTACCTCTTTGACATGGCTTTAGATGGAATTGCTGGAATATATTTTCTTCCACTATGATCTCTATACTAAATTGCATAAACTTTCCTTGAAACCATCATCAACAAAATATCTGAATGATTGTCCTTAAGAGTCTTACAATCTCCATAATAAAATCATTATTATGATGTAGCACTCTAAAAACACAATTATATATATATATATATATATATATATATATATATANCTAAAACTTGTTACTTTAATATTCCATATTCAAACCTTTTTAAATAAAAAAATGTCATTATGATTGTGACCAGCTATGAATAGATGGTGGGTGGAAGAAATTTGATTTTGATTATATATTGAATTATACTCCGCTCACCCAATGGACATCCAACCTAAATAATTTTGCTCATAAGTTATAATTGAAAATTATGAAATATATATATATCATTTATTCTAATAACTTTTATTAATATATTTTTTTTTTAAATAATATAGATGAATCTTCACACCCATCTCAATTATCTAATCGTAAAGCTTTCCAGTGTGTTCGAAATTCAACCATCTTAATAAAAAGTTACATTGATCCTTCACTCTACTCAGCTCCAAACCCAAAGCTCAAAGCCAACTTTTTCCAAACCTTTCAAGGGGTTAAACATTTTACCTCTTGAAAATCGTATTGTCAAGGGGTTAAACCTTTATTCTCCTTTCTCTGTGCATGGTCTACTTTTTTTCTTTTCAAGTTCTGTTCTTTTCAATTTCTTTTGATATTTATATATATATAAGATTGAGGAGATCATTTTCTAAGGTCATATAAGTAAGGATTCATACATTTTAGCATATTTACTTTCTGGAATCAAGTAAATCTATAATGAGGAAATTATATTAAATTTACATGGTTAAGTTTAGTTTTATTATTATAAACAATTAAAATAAATTGGCATTTTTTTTTAGTCTTGTAGATGGGCTTTGCATTTAATTTATTATGGTTATATTTAATTATGCACTTAATGCAAATAGATTGGGTTCAAATGTTGATGGGATAAATCACTTGTGTGTATGAGAGAAAGTGTTGGACCTTTCAAAATCAATTTCTTTGCATTATCAAAATAAACATAGTTACCAACTTAATGAGAACTTTATAGAGCTCTTGTTTTTTGGGGGGTCCAATTTTTTACCCTGTTTTTAAAAATGGTGGTATCGGTAGCACCCCCCTCCGTTTTTAGGTGGTTTTTCGGTATTTTAATTTTTTTCAATTCACAATGTTTCCAGATTATTTTTTTTAAGTTTATTTTTCATCTATTTCATTTTTTTCTAAATTTTATTTTTTTATTTTTTATTCAACGGTGTTTTTAGTCATTTTTTCATGCTTCTTTCAATCTTAAAAATATTTTTTACCATTTACTTTTTTGAAGTTACTATTTTACATATAATTTTGTCTCCTTGATTAATTTGTTGTTTCATATTTTTTAATATAGTGAAAAACATCATTTTTAACACATTGTTTACCTTTACTTCAATACATCGAAAAAAAATTGTAGTTAAATAACACTATTTTTTATTATTTAGCAAAAAAATACACATTTTATAGCCATATATAATAAAAAACCTATACATTTTTATACATATTCCTAAAAATAATATGTCAAATAAAGCATTTTTATGGACATAATTGAACCAAAAAAGTCAAAATTTTATAAAAAATTATCATTTTCTTTCATATTTTTATACATTTGAAGTAAAAAATGACAAGATTTAATAAAATTTTCCAATGTATAGTGATTCACATACAAATAAAACGAAAAAAAAAAAAAGATTCATCTCAAAACAACAATAGATACATCTTTATTCTTATTTTAAAATCTGAAAGTCAAAACATTACAGTTATAGCTCATCAAAAATTTGCAAAATTGAACATCATCTTCAAAGGCATCTTTAAACTAATCAACAATATCATATATCCCAAATTCATCATTCTCAACAGACACATTATCATCTTCTTTGACGTCATTTTATGCTTCCATTGTGTCATTTTGTTCTTCCATTGGTTCTTTGATATCCGCAAGTTCTCCAAAGTTATCATTTCCAATCATTCCTCCTAATGGTACTTGAGGTTCCTTTGACAATTTTTCCACCTTTAATTCACTAAAATCTCCTTTCCTCGAGCCAACTTCTTGCATTTCATCTACAAGAGATGGAATATCATTAATTCTTTGTTGAATAAATTTACACTGCATTAGGTCACTTTCAATGACTATGCAATTCCTTCCTTTCTATAGTCAACATGCTAATGTTGTACCTAATCACCAAATACAAAATAAATAATGAAGTTAGATATTGTAAAAGACATAAATTAAAAATAATATAAAATTGAAGTATGATTTCATAAATATTAGATCATAATTATTACCTGAACTCAAGAACAAATCCAAAACCCAATCTCCTTCATTTGAAAATGTATTTATAAGATAATTAATTAATGCTTGTGGTTTTTTTATAAATGTTAACCATCTCTCCTTTCAAATCTTTTTCCTCATATGTTAGTTTTCTAACCACAACATTGTATACCAGTATACTACTAGGAGTCTCTCCATCCTTTGCATTGACAAGAATAGAATTATAAGAATCATCTTTTGTCAAGGTTGCAAAATGTATACTCTCAAAATCATGTTTAAATGATTCTCTATTGGATCTCTGAATATTAGGCTTGTTCATGTAACATAAATAAGTGAAAATTCAATTAACTTGTGAATTAATAAAATTGTTTTCTAATCTTAATTGCTAAACATACACTTTCAATATCTTACCAAATAAACTGCATTCTTGTCTTTTCTTTACCCTTGAAGCTTGATTGTACTAATCCTTGTTGTGTGTCTGAATGACATACTAGAAATCTCCAAAATGGTGATGTTGTAACTTCTGTAAATCCCATAACCACTTTATTGAACGCTTTGTAAGTATAAGGCTCAATATCATATCCAATGTTTTGGATATTATAACCATGAGGGATATCCACAATAACTAGGGAGTATTCTTTTTTAGGAACAATATTTGCAAGTTGTTCCCAATCACCTAATATCACTTTATATTGAACAGTGTCAAACCCATTCCAAATGTAGTGATCAAGGGTGTCATCAAGTTGAATATTTTGAACACGTCTCCTTTCTCTTTCAAACTTGGTTTTTTGAATAAATTTTTTGAAAGTTTCAGGTACTCCATCTGCATTCTTCTTTGGTAACTTTAATGAAACAAGAAAACATATAGTTATATATTTGTAACTATTAAAATAGAAATAAATTAATTTACAAACGAATAATATGAATGTAATAAATCAACATACATTTTTGAATGCAACAAAAAATTGTTTCAATACAGTTGAAGAGCTTGAATCTGGATAGTTGAGTTTAACATCATCCCAACTTTCTTCATTGAACATCTTGACCATTTCCTCTTGTATTCTCATATACACCATGTGACTAAATAAAACATAAATAATGTTAAACTAAAAAAATTTAATTTTCTTGTCCTAACATAAATAAAAATAACTCAACAAACTTACTTTTTAAACTCATCACACATTTCTTCCATTGACAGTTCTCCCAACCTAACACGTGATAATATAGTTAGATAACTTTATCATCCTTCACTCATTGTATTGATATCCAAGGTGTTATAGTCATATCATCTGAAATATTTTTTATGTCAGGGCCTGTCTTACTTGTGCCACATATCAATGGTTTAGCCTTCTTAACTCTCTGATTTTTTATACTAATATTTTTTCATGCGATGAAGATCTCATCTATCAAATCCCATACCTGTCTAGTTCTAAATCCCAATTGAAAATAGCTATCCACAACTCTAAATATATCACTTCCTTTGTGGTTTTTTTCTTTTGTATTTTCGTCATTAAGTGGGAATCTTATTTCCATACAACATTGCTTTTGAAACTTGACATCAACATTTGATTTCTCCCCACGACATATTTCATAAAATTCATTATGGATAAATCTCACCCTTTGAATGAAAGTCATAGACATTTTGTACTCATTGTCTGTGTTATGATCCCATGCCAGTAATTTTTCTTCTGAATCTGTTAAATCGACATAAATTATGCATTTGATTGTCTCAAAAAGAGGATTGTTGGGATATCCTTATCATTCTAGTTATACAAGGTCTAGGAAATAATTTCTCACTAAATCAATTTCCATAAGTGAATTGATTTCAAGTGAATGTTGTCAAAGGAAATGTTTGAAAATCATGGACTACATGTATGCCTTGAATAAAAGGAAGACATATTTCTCAATGAATAAGAGCATGCAAAATTCATATTTGATGGGGTGCATGATATCTACCAATACATGATATGATTATCACATTGGGAATATTTTACTTTGTAGAAAGGCTTTCAAACAAATTCGCTCAATTGGTAATCTTCGTCTATCAAGAATCTAGACAAGGTTGTAAAAAGATCCTTCATTGTATTCAAAGGTACATCATGGACGAAAGAGTGGGCCATTGAAAAACACTACATTATCATGGATGCATGATTTATTTTCCAAACATGGAGAGTGTATGCCAAACAGAGACACAATACATATTCCAGATAATTTTTCGAGGGAAATCTACATCTTGTACAAAGGATATGTTGAAGGTGTTGAAGGAAATGGCAATTTTATTACATATGCATATTTTACAAGAATATGGAAGAAAAAATTCAACAATGTTAATATTCCTAAGAAGTCAAGGATGAGAATTTGTAGTATATGTGCTACCCTTAAATCAAGAAGAGATAAATCTGAAGGGGCAGAAAGAGGTATGTATTTACTATTTTTTTTTTAAATTGAATAGTTATCAACTATGAAAACATACAATAAATATTTTCATTTTATGTCATGTGTAGATTCCATAGTCAAAGAACTTCAAGAAAAATCAGAATCAACAATCAAGTGAAAGGAAAAAGTTGTACAAACATCAAAAGAAGTGTTATGATGCTCCAAACAAATATTTAGGTATGATAATTGATGGCATGGACCATAAGAAAACACTTCTACCACATTTTGTCTGTACACCCAAAAATTTACAGGAAGAGAATTTCATTTAGTTTCACTTGGTTGTTTGTATGGTTTTCAATGGAAAAATGATGCAAATATGGCCATCACCATAATTCATCATGTGCTCACTCACTGGTCTGAAATCTTCCTCAAGTTCTCTATCTATAGTTGGACAACACTAGTCGTGAAAATAAAAATCAAATTGTGTTTGGATATTTAAGCACGCTTGTTGAAATGAGAATATTTCAAAAGATGAAAGTTGGTTTCCTTCTTGTTAGACACACTCATGATCATACTGATCAAATGTTTAGTCGTTTTTCAGTAATATTGAAGAGAAAAAATGTTGGAAGCCTACCATCATTGATTGAATGTATTAAGAAAGCATATATTCCACAACTTGGTTTTCATACATTAGAAGAAACTGTTGACATGTGAATATTTATTTAGAGATCGCATCGTGGAGAAAAATGTATTAAGCAACTTAATGACATTAGCTTCCAACATAAATTTTGTTTTAAAAAAAAATTGATGGGAAAACACTTATATGTGGAAAGCAGTATTCAACTACTACATAATGGGGGTCTTCATCAGGTTTATCATTTTTTAAGTTCATTCCAGATCGTCCAATATTTGCATCAAAGTTATTATTTTTACAATCAGTTTTTGAAATCCATAATGCACAGAGGCATAATAGAGATGTACATTGTTCTGAATACCTGGAAGAAATAAAAAAAATCCATTAACGATGCATATGAGTACTTTGATGTTGTTGATTCTGTTTGGTGGGAGTATTTTTTTAATAGTCAAAGTGACATAATTTCAAGATCGACAAATGAAGATACAATGTTGAAGACTCAATTTCATTGGCCACAAAATATGTCAGATGAATATCCAGAAATAAACATTGTTGAAATTCAACAAGAATATGAAGGTGCTATTGAGTTTACACAAGCATAAGAAAGATAAATGTATATTGGTTCGTGAAGGTCACGTGCACAACGTGAAGCCATGGAATACATTTATAGGGGTTCAGTACAAGATATTAAGGAGGGTAGCATGATTGTGGTTTTAGCGACTGAAGATCCACATGGTTATCCATTATGGATTGGAAAGGTTATAAAGATTGAGAAAGAAAATAATGATGTTATTGCAATTGAAGTGCATTGGTATGCAACAAGTACACACCCATTCAATGGTGTGTACAAGCCATAGATGGTGGTTGAGAAACATGTCAATAGAAAGAGAAAAAAAAAGTTCAAAATACAACTTGTCATCGCATTGACCTCTTAAAATTAGATGTTGTTGACATACTTTTTTATGACTTCAATTTGACAAAGAGAGGAACACTTCTCTCCAAGACAACAAACATTATCAACAGGTTGTTTCCACAATAAATAAATGCAAGATGGGATTATGCTTAACCTAGTCGTATATCTAAAAGGAATTTGACATCTGAAATGTTGGGCATGCATGTAGACTCAGATGGTTCATTAATCAACAATAGAGAAGAGTATGGATCATCTACATCTTCATCCAATCATTCATCTAAAGACGATGTAAACTCTGATGGTATTTCAGAAACCATGAGTCAACCTGAATAAGTGTATGGAACATTTTATGCATTTTTTATCCATATGATATTTGTATGGTAACTAGAAATGAGCATTGAACTTAAATATGATCTTACATGAAGTTATGAATCTTTTGCTATGTTTTATGAATAATATGTTTTTTATTATGGATAATATAATAAAATTTCTTAGCTCATATGTTTTGTATATGGACAATATAACAATACTTTTAAGAAATCATTTATGTTTCATTCAATGTAACTTGTATTTACTTTTTTTTATTAAAAGTAAAAAAAATTATTAAAAAGTGACGTTGAATTTTTAAAGTATATTGTGATATTGTCATGGAATTATGTATTACCTTGTTCTTTGAGTGATCATAATATTTAAAAATTAAACATTTAAGGGTTGACTTTATGATTTTGTTTACAGTAATGATGAGTTATTTTACCACTTTATAAAAAGGTGTCATTTTCATACCCCAATTTTAAAATGGGTGCTACCGGTAGTAGTACTTTTTAATTTGATGGATGATTTTGAGGTTTTGGTTTTAATGGTACCAAGTGCTAAAAATACAGTTTCAAATTATCTAAAATTTTAACGTTTTGAAAAGAAAAAAAAAAATTAAAAACATTTTTTTAGGTGTTGATTTTAAGGTTTTTTTGAGCTACTATCTGCGTTTTGAAGGCCATGTTTGAAAAATGTTGTAATTTTGACCTCGTTTAAAAAAATGGTGCTACCGGTAGCACCACTTTTTGATTCAGGGGTTGATTTTGATGTTTTTTATGCAAAAATATGGGTTTTTTGGGCCAGAGTTCTCGTTTTGAGGTCACGGTTCTCATTAAGTTGGTAACTTTGTTAATAGATTATTAGTTGTCTGACATGTCAAATTAGTCTAAGTGGATGTTAATAAGGTAGTTTATTATTTATCATTTATAGTATAAATTTCAATAAAAAATATTAATTATATCCAATTAAATTTATCATTCAATATTTTTTTTGTAAGTTAGCTTGTATTGATGAATATTTTGGGAACATGGGTGAAAAAAACTTGAAATCCTATCCCATGGAAACCTAAAAGCCTAGCCCCAAACTATGGCAGCCCTCTTGGCCCACATACCCTCCCTCTCTCCTCCATTGTCCCATCATCAATATCCTCTGTACCTTTCTCCACATCATATCATGTTAGTCTCCCCTTATATGTACTTATTTCCCCCATGAATTCCTCCTTTCGATAGAAACCTTTGACAATGCAAAAGGTATAGAAGGAATCATGCTCTCGGCTACCCTTGAATTTCCTCCTTTGAGATTTCTCAATTCTTAGATCTGCCAACCTTTGCATAGATTTCTCAATTCTCAAATAGATTATCTCTTTGATCAGATGAAAGGAGCGATGGTTTTCTCAAAATTTGATCTATGATCAAGTTATCACCAGTTAAGGATTAAGGAAAGTGACATTCCTAAGAATGCCTTCTAGACTATGTTTGGGCACTAGGAGTTCATATTGGTGCCATTTGGTTTGACCAATGAACCAACTATATTCATAAGCCTCATAAATAGTGTATTTTGTAAGTATTTAGACCACTCTATGAAGGTATTTCTAGATGATATTATCATATTTTCCACGAATGAAAGGGAACATGAGGAGCACCTATGATTAGTTCTATCATGCTTAAGAGAACACAAATTGTATGGAAAGTTGTCGAAATGTTCTTTCTTTTAGAAAGAGATTCACTATTTGGTTATTTTATTTTAGGAAAAGTAATTTTAGTGGACCTAGAAAATGTGAACACCATAATGGATTGGTCAATGCTAAAAAATGCTCATGAGGTGTGAAGATTCACAGGGCTAGTCGGATATTATCAAAGGTTTGTGGAAGGGTTCTAAAAGACTTCAAGACCCATCACTACCATGTAGTGCAAGGGAACCAAGTATGAGTGGAACGAGGAATGTGACACCACATTCACTGAGCTTAAGAGATTACTAACCAATGTATCAATCCTACAAGTACCTGATATGGATAAAGGATTCTCATTCTACACAAATGCCTCAAATAAAGGGTTGGGAATTTATTGATGCAAGATGGAGAAGAGATAGTGTATGCATCTTAGAAGTTGAAGCATCATGAGAAGTTGTATGCCACACATGATTTAGAGTTGGAAACCATGATGCTAGCTCTAAATATTTGGAGGCATTATCTTGTTGGGAAAAGCTTTGAGCTAAAAACATATCACCAAAGATTGAAGCATATCTTCACTCAAAGGGATTTAAATGTCAAGAAAATCTAATGGAGTGAATTTATGAGTGTGTACAATTTTGGAATTCCATACATCAAGGGAAAGGAGAATGTGGTGGTCGATTCCCTAAGAAGAAGGTCGTGGATCTTCTCCTTAGTTCCCTTAAAGGTCAATTTGAGGAGCGCATTTTGGAACAACTTCTTGGAGATAGTTGGCATTTGAAGGTTACTTCAATGCTTCAAAATGGGAGACAGTTAAAGCCTAAGTTCAAAGAGTATGTCCTTGAAGCGGATGGATTGTTGAGATTTCAAACAAGGATGTGCATCCCCGAGGAAGGATATATTTGAAGTACTATCCTCTAGGAATCCCATAGAGCACTTTACTATGCACATTCTAGTGTGAAGAAGATGTATGCAAACATGAAGAAGATTTTCTTCTAGGCATGCATGAAGCGTGATGTGGTCAAATTTGTCGCTAAATGTATTGAGTTTTAGCAGGTAAAGGCTAATCATCACCACCCATTAGGACTCTTACAACTACATGGCATTCCTATGTCCAAATGGGAATTCATTTCTATAGATTTTGATGTGGTATTGCCTCTCATGTCACAAAGGCACAATGCCATTTTGGTTGCAGTTGATAAACTAACCAAAAGCACTCATTTCATTCTAGTCAAAGACACTTATTATGTCACTGATGTGGCACGAGCATTTATTAGTGAAGTTATTTTTATACATGGGTTACCCATGAAAATCATCTCAGATAGAGACTCTAAGTTTATGTCTAGGTTTTGGACAAGTTTGCAGTGAGCATTGGGGACTTAGTTGAACTTGAGCACAACATATCATCCTGAAACAGATTGGAAAATAGGAAGAGTGAATTAGGTGATGGAAGAGATGCTTACGATGTATGCTATGGTTAACCAAACCCATTGGGAAAATTACCTGCCTTTGCTCGATTTTTCTTACAATAAGAGTTACCATAACTCAATAAGGATGCCTCCTTATCAAGCTTTGTATGGAAGGCCAAGGAAGGACATGCAAAACACCACTGACTTGAGATAGGTTAGAGGACTGAGTGATAGTAGGGCCAAAATTGATTCAAAATATGGAGGGAACGGATGATTTAGATTATGCAATGTTTAAAGGAAGCACAAGATAGGCATAATATTTATGTCGATGCACATAGGACTGACTGAAGTTATAAAGTAGGAAATCGAGCTTCTATTTGTATCAGGCCTAACAAGAGTACCATTTGGTTTGGAAAGGGGACAAAGTTATAACCTCAATTTATAGAGGTGTTTAAAAATTAGGAAAGAATTGGACCAATTTCCTATTGTCTTGTACTTCCATCCCACTTACATAAAAAACAAAGTTACCGACTTAACGAAAACTATGACCTCAAAACGAGAAATCTAGCCCTTAAAACTCATATTTTTGCATAAAAAACATGGAAAGCAACCCCCAAATAAAAAAGTGGTGCTATCAATAGCACCATTTTTTCTAACCGGGTCAAAATTACAACTTTTTTCAAGGATGGCCTTAAAAAATCAAATAGTTGCTCAGAAAAACCTTAAATTCAACACCTAAATAAAAAAGTGACGCTACCTAAAGAAATTGTTTTTTTTCAAAATGCTATAATTATAGCTAATTACGACCTAATTGAAATTGTGGCCTTGACAACAAACCCCTATTCAAATAAAAAACCCTAAATGCTCACTTTACTAAAAAAAAAAAATTAATTTACATTAAAAAATAAATAAAGAGAAAATAGAAAATCTTCACAATTTTTTTTTTAAAATGAAGTAAAAACACATTTAAAAAATATACTCAAAACCCAAATTCAAAAACAATA